>VZUI01083228.1:0-139446 GCA_013401135.1 Cettia cetti
TTTATTTTACTTATTTTCTTCTTTCTCTTATTAAATTGTACTTCTGACTTGGAGTCTCTCACTGGTTTTGCTTTCAAACCGATACAGGAGTTTATTTCTCTGCCTTCTAGTTTTCTGCTGGTCTCTGGTACATGGGATGACAGAAGGCTGGTGGGGCTAGTCATGGCTAAAGTGAAGAAGGCATTCAGAAGCACTGCCTTCTCCATGTCCTGTGTAACTAAGTCCCCCACCTCATTCAGCAGGAGCTCATGTTTTCCCTGGCCATCCTTTTGTCACCTGTTTATGTATAGAAGTCCTCCTTGTTCTCTTTAAGACATTTATTTCCCTGTTACACTTTGCAATATTAAAATTAAAGTATGTAAAATTTGAAATATTAAAAGAAAAAGATAGCCCCAAGATGGTACCAATTGATGATGTACCCACTTCAGAGGATTTTTCTTCTTTTCTACCTAAGATGTAGTATAGACAGATTTCTACGTCGGAAAACCTCAGTATCTTAATAAAGAAAAAGCTAAAATGTAATATGAAATTAAAAATACAGTAAGCTTCCAAAACCAGATTGATGTTTATAACAAGTTTTTTTTCCCCTCTCCTAAATTGTTCTGAAAATGAAATATGTCTCTTTTGTGGTTTATGCTGTTACTGGCAAGCCTGGTGGTAGAAATGATTCTCTAGACACCAAAAATACATGCAGATGTCTACAGATGTCCCTAAGAAAAAACTTCACTTGCATTTGATCCAAGCTGTCATGACTCCATTGATGTAGGTTGTCATTTTGTAGAGCTCTTAAAATATTCTTATCCACCACTCAGAGTAATTCTTCTAAAATTGAGAAAGATATATTGAAAAGGATAATTTAAATACCATGTCACTCAAAACAGTATAAATCATGTAAATTGAGCAAATTTTGTTGAGACTATTCTACTTTTTTATAAATACGTAGGTCTGGTTGAGAAAGGCAGAAGTTTTGGAGCCTAAAATCCCTTTTTCAGGTTTAAAACAGAAGTGAAAAATGTTGCTGTTACAGCATGTCAAGTACATGAAGCATGTCAAAACTCATTTAATTTGCTATTACTCAATTGAAATCTTCATCTTAAGCTCAGTGGTCTAAATTTGATTTAAAATCAACTCTAATTTGAGTTGACACAAGTGCATATAGGTCCTTTCTTGTATTTGGTACAATTTTACAACTGCATCAACCATTGTAGGGAACAGATTTAGATTCCTAAAAAACAAGGGAAATGCACAGTTTCTTTTTAATATCTGGTGTTAGATGTAGACTGCACAATGCAGTATGACATACATATCCTGTTTTATGAGAAATTATCTGAAATGTGTGATTCTGTCATATGCAGAAATGAATCTTATTTCTTTAGAAGTGGCAGCACCATTGGGTGGGTCTCCTAAAGTTCTTGTGGGTTTGACTTCATATTTTCCTTCACATCCACCCACTGAACTTCTGCCAAGCCTACCATGCTTCATTTCATGCTTTCCCTTTGTACCTACTAATTAAGGACTTTCAATGTGTGTCTGTATCATACAACTGAATATGATCTCATAGGCAGCTTTAAAGAAGTAAATGGTTGCAAAGGGATGAATTTTCTCTTTTGAGACATACAGGGTGTCATACATCAAACGTAAAATATTTCTCCAATAATATTTGTGTCTGAACAAGACTCTTTTATTCCCCACTGCTGAGATCTGCAAACATTTTGGTTATGCCAAATAGCCTCTAACTGCATTCTCGTCTCTATGCTCCAATTTTGACATTGATAGCTCTGATGCCCACTGGCTTTTTGAAGAGAATTTACTAACATAACTAGGCAACACAAAATTTGGCATGCAGTAAATCATCAATGCTAGTGCAGATATTCTAGAGCATCTTGATTACATGCCATGTAATCAGAGAAATTATAATAAAAATTATATCTGAGAAATCTGTAAGAAATAAAGACATAATCAGACCAAAATGATCCTGTTAACTGACATCTAGGAAAATATGTACTCCACCAGCTAGAGGTCATGAACATATTTAAAGTTGCTATTAACAGTTTCCTTTTATCCTGCAGTTCTCTCTAAAATTGTGTGTTTCAACACATCACAGGGAGGCAAACTGGTATACTAATTTTTCAGGAGAGCAAAATGAGGGAGAGATATTTCAATAGTTTCAATCTTTACACGTGGATATCACTCTAAGATTCAGCCTGATGTCAGACTTACCACATTTCAGTAAGAAGCCTAAAACCACATTTCTGACTTTCATTAGACTTTTGTTGCAAAAGTAGAAGTGTTAAAAACATACCTGCGCTGTCACTTGAGATTTCTTAAAACAATGAAACTGAAGAAATTAAACATGATTAAATTCAGGTATCATATATCATTTAGAGTTTTGTCATTTTTCTGTGATCTTAGACAATCTTAAAATAGTCAATTTTATCTTCTTTAAAATTAAGTTTATACTTCATTTAAACTTTGGGTTTGAAATACAGTTCAATATTTTCCTTACTACTCCTGCAGAGGAATATTAATTAATGTAGTAGTCTACTCCTTATGAGATTCTTGTAAGTAGTTGCTTGCTGGGTTTTGGAAGCATTTCAGTTGAACTTTATAAAAATTGACTTTTGCAGAGTTGACATCATATGTAATATCTAGGGATTTTTTGTTTTATTTTAATAATCTTAAAGTAATCCCATTTTTAGTGATATTAATTGCATTAGAAATAGTGCATGTCTTTGATTTGTGTCCAGCTTGCTCCTGTACAAGATTGTTCTTTGCTGTTCATCATTTTCAGGGTTTCAGCAAATTGTTTATTTTACCCTCTTCCTCCCCTCTAAATAAACAAACTCCAAAACCAGAGAAATTAATTTATTCCCATGTTTTATTTAGTTCATCCCATCTGAATATTCTGGTTTTCCTTCAAGGCTTTTAACTTCCCCAGAAACGAACGCTGCAGGAGTTCTGTGAGCAATATTTTTTTATGTCTTTCCCATTTTTGAATTGTAGTCTGGTGAAGGTAGCCATGTGTAATACACATGCTTTTCATGAGAAATTTAGCTGAGCTTTGCAGTGGGGAAGTATTTGTTGTATATTGTTTTGCCATTTGTTTGCCTATTTTTAGGTATTTATTCTTTATTGACTCGTTATTGCACGCTCTGTTACATCTTTTTTCGTTCTGTACAGATTGCTACGACATCTTGATGGATCCTGGTAAAGATGTAATGAATTATGCTTACATGACCTCTAATACCTTAGTTCTATTGCAAAGACTTGCCAAATAATTTGTCTTTAGCTTCATTTGAAAGTTTTTGAAGTTCCTTTGTTCCCATTTGATATGTGGAAATACATAATAGCCCAAACAGGCTGACAGTCCTTATAAGCATGAAGACTCACTGTTCATGCTAGTTGCTATCCTGAAATTCTTCAGACTGCCTTCACCTTAATGAGAGCTTTCCTTGAGCCAAAGGGACTCTTTGCTTCTATTAATTTCAGTGGACGGGTTGACAACTCTTGTCTAACAGATCACTTAGTAAAAATGGACAAAAAAAATTGAATGACAAAATCTTTACTCTGAAAATGAAGTTTCTGCAAAACAGATACATGGGCAGATATGTGGACAGATGCCTTTCTCATTAGAATGCATTGTCTGAATAGTTATTCCCAAGAGTTTGCTTTTGTCAACAGAATTAATGTTCCTCCCTCAGAACAGATCAACTTGCAATCTTAATGCTTCTCTTCTGGAGAGTTGTTTCCAATTTTTTTGTCAGTTAAACTGGCAGCCTCTGGCATGAGGTCCCTGAAACCCCCCAGCTTTCATATCAGGACCAAAATGTGGTTGCAGGGTGGTGGTGTGAGGAGACACTGTGGTTCTGCTTTCAGACAGAGATGATGTCAATTTCATGCTATTGTTTGACAGATTTTCCCAGGCCAAACTGAAGAACAGTGTAAATTTTTTCTGTATATTTCATGCATTAAACTTAATGAAGATCTTCTCCCTCTGAGCAATAACCCTTTTACAAAAAACAAACCAAAAAACGGAAGGTTACCCAACTCAAGACTGGAAGTGCCCTTTCCAGATTGAGCAGTCTTTAAATTTGTATGGGAGGGGAAAAAAAAAAAAAGAAAAAAAAGAAAAAAAAAAAAAAGAAAAAAAAGAAAAAAAAAAGCCACTAAAATAAAGTACTTCAAAATTGTCCAGTATTTATTAATTTTAATAATTAATACAATCTGCAGTAGGATTTGCTGGCGTTAGATTCATTTAAAAATCAGTATGGTAGTGTAAATATACCACGGTGTTTGATCACTTTTAACAACAAAATAAGGTCTACGTTTATCCCCTTGCATGCTCCTACCTACTCAGCAAAGTCCTTGAATAATTCCAGTGCATACTATTTAATTTAAAAATAACATTCAGCCAAATAATTTCTCTGTTGGCAGTTGATGACCCACAGCCACACTATACCCTACATGTTCCTTTAAAATTTCTTTAACATTTGGTGTTTAGGATGGCTGTAAATGGCATTTGTGTGTGTAACAGCATAGAATAAATGCTTAAAATCTCTTAATTATTGAGTGATAGAATAGCATGCACAATATCTGCCAGAGTCTTTGCTGATATGCAGGCTTCCACCTCCTATAGGCATACAAACTGAGTCCTTAAATCACTTTGGTCTTTTCTTATCTTAAAAAGTAATCAGCAGCGACCAAAAGCCTCATCATGTTTTTGTACACTGTGTTTTGAATTATTACTGGTTTTGACAGTTTAACCCATTATCAATACTACAGCAACGCCTCTATTTCTTGGTCATGTCAGATCTTGTTGCTCTAGTTCAGAGCTTGGGAGACATCACTGCTGACTTACCCAAGCTCAGTGGAACAGCTGTAATTTGCACATTTCAGCAGAGGAGACTATTGAACCAAATTTTTTTGCTTAATATGAAAGCTGAGAGAGTTCAATGGGTCAGAAAGCAGACTAAAATCAAACCTTCAATGAGAACATTCCTAAACATACAAATTCAGTATGTGTATTGAACCTGAATTTTACCAAAAATTTCAGCTATGTGAACGTGCTATAAATGATGATGGGTTTGCTGTCAATTTCACATTGTGTGAGTTGGGCATATTTGTGTTTTTGTTTTCAAGCCAAATAACACGATCTAACAGAAAAGGTATAATTAAAATTAGTTTGATACAAACTTTGTCTCTTTTTTATGCAATCCTGTCAACTGGGGTTTCATGAATGTGATTGAAAGAAAATGTTATGCACTTTTCAATGATCTGAATTATTTTTATGGTAATGACTATTCCAGGTCACATTGTAATGACTTGATGACATGTGTTTCCTGGTTCTCATCCTACAGGATATGATGGTTCTTCCTTAGATAAGATTCTTCAAATATTTATTTTGTAACACCATGCCATGGTAATTAAGAAGGAGAGGAGGAATTTTTTGGCTTTTTAAGAGTGAAAGAAATTGTTTACTTTAGATGTTTTAGCTGAAGTATTCCACTACCCTGCCGAAATTTTGTCCTTGGTTTCTTCTCTTAATTCTGTTTTTGTCTTATAGTGTATGCACTGTACATAGATTTCAGTTTCAAAGCTAGAGAAAAACAAATCCAATAACATCTTGGTTAATAATAATATATATTAACTTGTAGCTTATTTGTTAGAATTAAGCCCAGGAGAAACAGCCTGCCAATAATATTAATGCACCATGGCACTTGGAGGTCATTTGAAAGAAGGTGAGGCTATTTTATGAAATTACAGATTATTTAAAGAAATGTAAACACAACAATTGAAGATACCACATCAACTGTGGAAGAGAAATAATCTTCACTACTGAGCAGAATGAAAACACAACTACTCCATCAAGCTTTCAATGTCTTTTGCAGTCTTTTACTGTTTGTAAAAGACTTATCCCTTATTTTCTTCATGAATGTCTCTGCCATGACCCATAGGCTACAACATTATTCTGTAGCTGTTGTATGCTCATATTATTATGAAATACAATCTCAATTGTCCTTTCAAGGTTTCTTTCCTTTTATAGCATTTTCAGAATGGGTTTGTTTACTACTTCATGTGTTTCTGTATTTTCTTAAAATGAACTGCATAAATCAGAAAATTTCCCCTTCCCAAGTGTTCTGGGGATCTATTTTTGTGTGCTTTGTTTGGCTGTACAAATTTGATGCCTTTTCAAGCTAGTGCTGGAAAATGATTATCAAGTTACCTTTAATTTTGGTTGATGCATTTCTGCCAGACAGTAGCAGTAGTCACTATAATAGTTTTGTTTTCCGAACTTTACTGGTTTTACTTGTACTCTCAAAGGCAGCACGTGGTCAGAAGAGTTAAATAATTTACATTACAGTGTTATGTAGGAGTAAGGGCTTGTCATTGTTTATCTTAGTCTTGATCATGAATTTTTTCCAGGCTTTCTGCACTTAATACAAGGTTTTTCTGCAAAAAAGCAGTTCTAGGGGGTCAATTCAGGCTGCACGTTAAAATCAGTGCTAGAGATGTCATGAATGTACTATAAAATCCTGTTTGCAAAGCTGCCTGTTTTTCTACAAGGCAAGCATGAAACCTGAACATTATACTCTCAGGTCATCACCACAGAAAAATATATTTTCCTGAATTCTTTTGCTCTTTTGGATCACGCGATAGTAAATAGTGCACTGTATCTTTCTTTGATTTTCTTACTCAAGAAGGGTGGAGCATTTCTGCCTGTTTTGCCATTCAAACATTCCTGGTGGTTCTATTTTCAACCCAAAATTTTTGAATTAGTAACAGATGTGCTGATTCTTTTGACTGAAACAGAGGGCAAAATTTTCACTGTATTTTAAATAAATCTTTTTACACTTTTACTGATCATTGAACCCTGAGTCATAGTTTTTGTTACCAGCTTTCTCTGTAAACAGTGTCTTACATGACAGAAATCTCACTGGAATCAATGGGAACTTACCCTGATATATGTATGATGAGGTGCACCAGAATATATTTAGAGAGATTTTAAAATGCAGCTTATGGACCAGTCAGGGGTAACATCCCAGTGTTGCACATCCCAGGCTGTTTAGGTATGTTTTGCTATTTCTTGCCTCAGCTTCACTGATGTAAATAAGATTTGGTGATGCTGACCCTGAAAACAATGCATTTCATGCTTATGAAATGAGAAAATTGTGTTAAAGAAAGCAGAAGAAATGGGAGAAACCTGGAGAAGGAGAAAACCCTTACACCAAAATTGCAAAGCAGGTAGCCTGGAGAAGAACTGGTATATGGGCATATGTTACTGGTAATGCTGATCCATTGGCATAAAAGATAGAGAAAACACTTGCATAGGAGAAATCCTAGAGAGTTTTGTAGATCTTGTTCAAAATGGATTTGGGGGTCTTGATAGCTCTGAGGCAGGAAGGCAGACTTGTGGGTAGGACAAAAGAAAGACTCAAGAGGGAGAAAATCAAAAGAGAATCAAATTACAATTTGAGGAATATAATTTTCAAGGTTTACGTTGCAACTTGGAGGTTGAATTAAAGGTGGAGCTGTTTTGCGTTCTTCACAAAATTTGAGTGTTAGAGTCCTCCCCCTTTCTGCTTCTGAACTATCTTTATTCCTGTAATTTATTTAAGAGCAAGTCTCCTCCTTTCTTCTTGCTTATTTATTGACGTAATGTACTAATGATAACACAGATGCTGGCATAAGCTCTCATTCTCCTTAAGCCTTTGAATGTTTTTGTTAATAACCCAGATACAATGTATCTTACTTGGATCTATAGATCATCTAGCAGTAAGAATTGAAAATAATACAGACTGTAGTATTTTCCTATAGTTATTTTAAAAGATTTGAAGGCCAAACAAATCTTGACATTCTGGTGTACAAAAGGAACCAAACACCGTGTTGTAAATGTGAAAAGGAACCAACCATTTGTGTAGGTAGAATTCTTGCTTTACCTAAAAGGGTATGACAAAATATTTACTAATACATTATTAAAGAAGGCTGATTATTTACCTTTCAAGAATATTGAAAATAGTCAAGGTATATTTAGGGCCCAATGTGAAACAAGTAAAAGAAATACAGAAGCAAACTGCATTGTGCTTTGTGAAAATACCTCTGGCTCGCACTTAAGAATATTTCACGTATTTTAAATTTTCAAAGTCCAGTTTTACTTACCAACATTTAAAGTTATCTTGATGAATTATATACCTCAAGAATTCAGACTTTAGAGATGTGATGTGAAACCTAAGTAATTTGTCAGATAATACAAATCTTTTGTCAAAAATGCTTTCCAATCAGTGGAAAACCAAACTTAGTCTTCTCTTTGCATTAAGACCCCTGGGCTGACTTGCTGCATTTGTCTAAAAAGGATTTAAATCAGTGGAAAATCTCTATCGTTTGATGACTCTGAAGAAGTTATCTTATTTTTTATCTTGGGGCAGGAGGAAAGATGTCACTTGGATGCCAGGAAGCTTTTGAAGTTTTCAAGCGGGACCATGCTGACAGTATAACCATTGAGGACAACAAACAGCTTCTCAAGCAGAGGTGAGTGTCACATCAAAATACAGCTGGGGGAAGACATCTGAGAGTTCATTAGCAGTCTGGGCAGGAACACATAATTTTATACCAAGCATCCCAGGCTTCTGTTGAGGACCCATTACAGGTACTTCACCTTTACTTACTTAAGACATTTCATATTCAGCAGGCACTGAGTGGTGATAGAAGTCTGTATAGAAATGAAAACAGCATGAGCAATCTTAGTGCATATTTCTACTGCTTTTATTCATCTTCACAGCCATGTTGAAGCAACGTGGCAATGGCATTCATGATCAAGAATTATCTAGGGGAAGTAAAATCCATTGGACTGAATCAATTACTGTAATTTCCATTGTCAAAAATGCTTTACTGGCTTCAGCACTGAATTGGATAGTAAGCTAGGAGATGCTTAACATATGCATGTCTGGTGTCCCTAACCTGTTTGCCAAGTGATTTTAGCTTCTCTCTGCCAGTTTTGCATTCACAAACAGAAATAATACTTTCCTCCTCCACATTTGTTGATGTTGGCAAAATGCTTCATATGTCTGGTGAAAATAGTGATAATGGCAAAACATTGAAAACATGAATTTCCATACAAATTTTAAACCTTACAAATTAAACCATCAACTCTTGGCTATGTGGATAAGAGTACTGCTTCAATGTCAGCTTTTCAAGTGTTAACCCTCCTAGTACTGCAAAAGAAATACATGGCTTTGAGATTGCAGATGGCAAAAGCAAATCTCTCAATCTATATTTGTAACTAACTATTCCCCTAAAAATTTCTTAGGTGCATTTTGTTTGTTTTTTTCTGTTTGGTTGGTGGGGTGTTTGTTTGATTGTGGGGTGCTGTTGTTGTGGTTTGGTTTTTGTGGAGTTTTTTTGTCCTGAGGTTTTCTCCTTCTCCAGGTTTCTCCTGCTTTCTTCTGTTTCCTTAAACACAATTTTCTACTCATAGGCATGAAAGATATTTTTCCAGGGTCACCAAGTCTTATACTCACTTATTTCAGTAAAATTGAGGCAAGAAATGATCTCCACATCTTTGTGACTTACTCAAGTTCTTGCTATTTATCACTTTTCTGAACTGATTAATTTTTTACCTGAATCTATACCTCAGCCATGGGAACACAAATTGCTAAGGTATTAGAGCTATGTAAACATTTATCCATGCAAACTGGATATTTAGTAATGCCTTTCTTATGATCAGTTTGTGAGGCCATGCCACAGTATTGCATCATCGCTACATAAATGATTACATTGCAGTCATTTCTGGTGTTGCTATTCAGCAGAACACTTAATAGTTACAGCATGTTAATGAGAGCAATACAATTCTGAGCCATGGTCTGCCCTTCCTCTAATTAATCACAATTCTTCCGTATTTTTTTCTGTATCTTATTACTATGAAACAAATCAGTATTTCCTTCTGTTTCATAATAGAGATGAGCAGAATCTGCTAAGTTTGAGAGATTTCCTTTCCTTAAAGGCCAAAGAGATTCATACTAATGCCTGGTGTAACCCCTCTCTACTAGGCATCAGCTGATTGCTGAAATCATGCTAACGTGTATTTTGATACTTTGGAACAAGGCAGTTTCCCCTGCCATTTGCAGCCATTTTTAGCAAAGATGCTTATAGCTCCAAGTTTACCGAGTTCATTAGAATGGATCTGTATCAAATCCAGTCTGTAATTTGGAATGCAGCCTCTGAACTACTGGTTACACAAAAGCTCTGTTACCCAGCCAGTGTTCAAATTGCACAGGAAGAAGAGTGTGGACACCACATGTTTAAAGGTTACCATAGCTTCCCTTTATATGTAGGCTTCTCTTGTTAATAATTTTGTTTATAGTTGCATAACCACTTCTGTCATACCACAAACAGTGTTTGGTTCACAAATTACTTATTTTTAGCTGTCTTATTTTTTCCTTTGGGTATTTTGGGTAGATTTTCTTGGCTTGCTGATTATCATAGAGTCAGAGAATAGGCTGAGTTGGAAGGAATCTTTAACAGTCATCTAGTCAAACCCTGCTGCAATAAGTGGGGACGTCTTCAACTAGATCAGGTTGCTCAGCAAAAAGTCAAGATAGATTTTGAACATATCCGGGGTTGGGGCATCCACCACTTCTCTGGGCTATCTGTTCTAGTGTTTAACCACTCTCACTGTAAAAAATTTCTTAGACCTAGTCTAAATCTACCCTAAAGCACTACCCCTTGTCCTATCACAACAGCCTCTGCTAAAACATTTGTCCCCATTTTTCTCATAATCTCCTTTAAATATTGAACTTCTACAGTAAGATCATTCTGGAGCCTTCACTTCTCCAGGCTGAAAAACTCCAGTTCATTCTCTGTGTCTTCCAAAGAGAGCTGTTGCAGCTCTCTGATGATTTTTTGGGACCTTCTCTGGACCTGCTCTAACAGGTCCGTGTCTTTCCTGTGCTCCAGACCTGGACAGAGTGATGGTAGCTTGGTGTGCAGCTGCTCTTTGAACTCTGGTTGGCAGGAGCCCGAGGCAAGAGGCCTGGAACTGGCACTAACCCTTTGGAATAACAAAGGGCAGAGAGACCAGTGGTTCCAGCCATATGGACAGACTTTTACAGACACAGTAGGAGCCAGTGCCTCATCTGTGCTTGTACTGCCTGTGCATTTCCTGCTTGCACTTTAGATTGATTTGCAGATCTCAACTCAGCCATGCTGGTCTCTTGCCTTCCTTGCCTGATTTCTTGCTCCTGGGGATTGTGAGTTTTTGCACTTCATGGAAAACATTCTAAAAGACCTACCAGCTTTGTTATATATCTTTGTCCCTGAAGGCAGTTTTCCAGGGGACCCTATTGATTAACTCCTTGGAGAGCTGGAAGTTTGCTTTCCTAAAACAGGGGAGCCTAACTTTACTCTTGCCCTGACCCATACCCCTCTGGACTGTGAACTCCACCAACACATGCCTCCAATCTTGATGTATCCAATTAGCTCATTACTTTGGAGACCAACAGGTCCAGTATCACCTCCCTCTAGTAAGGCTGTCTATTACCTTGCGTAAGAAGTTATCCTCCATGCAGTCCAGGAATCTCTTTGATTGCCTATTGCTTGCCATGCTATTTTTCAGAAAATGCTGATGTTTGAAAGCCTCCAAGTGGACAAGAGCGAGTAAGCACAATGCCTGCATTAGCTGGAGCATAGAAGGCCTCATAAATAGGCTCCCCTTGATCAGGCATCCTGTAGTAGATGCCAACCACTCAGCTCCCTCTGTTGCCTCAGTCTCTGATTCCTGCCCATCAGCTATCAGCCTGAAGATAACTTGTTCAGAGACAGCTCTTTACACTCAGTCTGCCTCTTGGTTTAGAGACCAGCCTTTCCTCACTTGTCTCTTCTGATAACCTTTCTAGCAGTGTAGTGATTTCCAGCTTCTTCTGTCTGTTGTCCAAGCAGCATGTGTTGGTATAAAGGCACCTCAGCTGTTGGCCACTCCATCCTCTTAGAAGAATACTCCTTAATTCCTTTTAAGCATTTCCTTGGTGTTCTCCTGTTGGCTCCTATTGCCTCAGGAGCTCCTGGCACATCTCAGTAAGTACATTATATCATTCTTACATTATTGAATGGTCAGCGTACTTGGAAATTTCACTGTGAAGGTCACAACTGTTGGCTGGGCTGTGAAATTATTCATATAGATGTGAGTGTACATAGTCATACATATAGAATATAGATTTATTTTTTCTGTAACTACAGGTGTAAAAATGATCAAAAGCAGTCAGCTAATTAAATCAGATACTGAAAAGCATTTGTTTTGTTAAAAATATATATATAAAAGAAAAAATCTAGTTTTGGATAAAGCTTTTCACCTTCTATGTCAGAGCTCTTCACAGATGCAGTAGCTTATACTGTAACTCAGTAATGTCTCTGAATTTAAAAAGTGAGAAAACTGATATAGTCAAAGATAATTCAAGTAAGGCAAAATTGATTTAATTTGCCCTCAGTTCAAGTTGCCTAAGGAATACCTTTGTACGGTAGAAAATGTGATCTTCTACAGTTTTACAGCAATTCTTTTTAATTTTTCTTCCATACATTAATAACTACTTCCCTGCTTAAAAAAAACCACCCTGTGTTTATACCCTGACAGAATAGATTTCTGCAATTTGGACTTTCTATACTTCCAGAGAACTTATTAATATCCTATTTCATAATGTAATCATGTTCTCTTAGGATTGTTTCTCTGAGAAGGAGAAAAACATATCCCATTTTCTGGTGAAATACACTACCAAGCAATCTTTCCTGTTGTGCCACTCAAATGTGATATTGCATACTGCACGAAGCCTCTAAATCCCATCTTAGTCAATATTTCCAGTAGTAAAATTCTACTGAGCTTACAGATGTGATGTAGGTCTAGTTTCCTTATTGTTTTTCTCCGTTATTTTTTTCCATTTTCTTCTTTCCTTGCTTTCTGTTTTTTAGTTGATTAACAGCTAACTTGTTTTTTCAGTACCTATTGGCAAGTTTCATGGAAAGGATGACTTTCACTTGGATCACTGGTTGTAATTTCTAATAATTAAAAACAAGTGAATATTCATTTAATTCACTGAATGTCTCTCTCATTAGACAGCCTCTGAGTTTGTATTGGTTTACATAATGAGTTAGCGATTTGTTTTCCAAGACGTTTATATTTTAATTACTGGCATTTGCATTCAAAGACTGAAATATTTGCCAAAATGCTTTTTCCACTAAAATTAGTGGCTGAATTCACTCTGTGGTTTCATATGGAGTATTTCTCTTGTAGGAAATAGAAGCCATGATTTGGCAATTTCAGCCTTTCTTTTGAGTGGTTTCCATGTAAGATATACTTGAAGCTTTTTCAGCTAACAATGTAATTGTTCACTCATTACTGTTCATAGCAATATCACATTAAACACTACTGTTCATAGCAATATCACATTCAGTATTAGAGTTGAGTCTTGTGTATTTACCTGACTAGTTTTATTTTACTAGGATTCATAGTCACAGATGGAATCTGTTGAAATGTCATAAGCTAATGCCAAATTTCAGTTTTTGTTATTGTGCTGGTTTATAAACTATGGTGTTTGAAAAACAGATGCATGACCTATTCTACTATTGGCAGTAACCTATGAACAAAGGCTGGATAAATAGCTGGCTTCAACTTTTCCAGATAAATCTCTCTGTGAAAATGTATCAGAGTCAATAGCCAACATGAGATTTGTCTCAGATTTTATAAGTAATAAGTAATTGATGAACTTGCTATGAGACCTGAGGGAAGGAAGGAGAGAGGTACTTCAGAGCTTCATCCCTTTGATATTTACGCAACCCTTAATGCCTGCTCGGGGCTCTAAGATAACCCCAGCAGAAAAAGCTTTTCTAAAGTCAAACAGAAGCTTCAATGGCTTCTACTTTTTTTCGTGTAAGAAAGAGTAAGTGCTCAGGAACCCTCCAGCTTCAGCCATTTAGCCTTTTGGAATTCAACCTTGAAAGCAAATGTTTGTGGGCAGATACCAGCGTAGGCGCTTGAAATTCTAACTTGTTCCAGTCTTATGAAGAAATGGACTAATTGAGAAGGGGGAATTTTTCACATCCCACCTTTGTAGAGAGAAGCCATATTTGTTTACTCTGTTTTGACATTGTTTGAGTTAGACAGAAGTCCAATTTGTAGATTTCTTCAGTTACTTTGTCTAGATCAAGACTCTTCTAGATGGTTTCTCTCAGACCAGACAATCTCTTCTAATGGAAAATTGTTTCCAATTAGTTCTACTTACAAATGAAAAAGAAGTACTGAGTAATTCTGTATTTTATTGTGATAAACTTCTGTAACTAGTTGTTCTTTAGAATAATTCTGTATCATTATGCTTGCATTGACAGGTTTGATGAAGCTAAATGCCTTGGAGAGAAATTAAATGAAGTGAGAAATAAAATAAGTGAGTACATTTTAACTTCATTTTACCTTTTAGCTGATGAAATCACAGAATTCAAATATATGGGAGGAGATTCTAGTTTTTAAAAGAAAAAAGTAATTTTTAAGACTTCCAATAAGGAAAACTGTAAGCTGGTGATAGTAGTAATAATTTTTTGTACAAGTTTTGATTATTTCAAATACCACTAGCTCTCTTCTTTATTTGACAGCATGTCTGAAAATTATCAAAAAGAGAATTTAAGGTATTAGCATGGAAATTTTAAATTTTATTTTGGAATAAAAGGATCCAAATCCCATCATTTGAAAAATTCATATTTATGGATTAAGGATTGTACTTGTCCATACATATATATGATTCTGATAAAATATTACCACTCTACATTTTGTACAGATTAATTAGAGCAATTTCAAGGAGTGCCTCAGTTTGGTGGGGAGTTTCATCATTTTTTCCTTTAGACCCCAAGAGCCATTGTTTGGTATCCAGTTTCAGATTGTTCAGTGTCAAAAATCACCCAGAGATATATTCAACTCCAAGGCAGGTCTTATATGATCCTCCTAGAAGTCTTTGATATGTTACTAATTGATTTTGAAGTTCTGTTGATTCTAAACCTGGAGGCTATCCAGGATTTCTGTCAGGTGTTAAACAGTTTTTTCTGTCCCTGAAGTTCTTGGCAATCAGGTCCATGTCCTCCATTTTACACACATTGAGTTGAGCCATGTCTCTTCAACCTTTCAGATGCAGGCTGAGAGGGACCAGATTGGAAGTTAATCTGGCATCCAGGGCAAGTGGTGTAGATCTTGCTCTTATTTTCTGTCTCCTCCTTCTTTGGTTGGCACCAAAATAGATGTGGACAATGAAGTCATTATCATCACTTCATGTCTTAGAACAACAGTTGACTTCTGGGAAAGGACAAATATTTCACAACACAGCTGCCAAGTGCTCTGTACTTACACCATAGCCATGATTATATTCTCTGTGGTCATGAATGATAACTACTGCCAGATTCCCCTCCCAGTCACCTTTGGGTACACCACAAGTCCCTCAGAGATATTATGCAGTATATTTAAATTATGCCAGGTATGCGGAAAGCCTCAGCCATGTTGGCAATGTTTTCAAACCACAGCACAACTGATGTTTGGAATAGATCCAGAAGCAGAGACATCAGGTGCTGAGCCCTGCTGCAGAAGTTTTCTGAGCACTTGGTTATTTCTGTAAGGTCTGACACTGGAATTCACCTGTCTTCTTTCAGTAGGTTAATTTGCCTCTGTCAGGATGACCAGAACATAAATGTTAGTACAGAACCTGTGTATGGATATTCATAGACTGACCCATGCAAGAAGAATTTCAATATTTACCTTGCAACTATGGGTCTCTGTAGTATCCATATAAACTCACTTAACTCCTGCCAAGTAGACTTTTTATTGTGGCAAACTTGGAAAAGCAAGTTAAACATACTGTGGAGGACTTCTTTCTGTGCTGCTGTCTTGAAGTCCACATTGTCCTGCATTCCTTCTGTCTCTTAGATTTGTTCATCTTTGTTATACCCAAGAAATTCTGTAGCCTAAATAAGGTGCAGCCAAAAGTCAGCCCTGTCCAGCTTCTTTCTCTTATAGAAGTTGAAATGAATTTTAGAGCAAGGACAGTGAACACCAGCAATAAGCAGCTACACACAAGCACATCTTTCTCAATATCTGAGGTTACAACTGTGCTGCTTGAAGACAGGAGCCTAGCATAGCCATTTAAGACCCTAAATGCACCTTTTACCTGGCAAAGAACAAATGTTTGGAGGGTGTGGGAGACAGTAAAAGACACAGTGGGACACAGGCCAGTCCTGAAGGTACCACTTGAAATGTTGTGCTAGGACAAGACTTTTGTGATCCTTAAGTCCCTTGAAATTTGAATCTTTCAGAAATAATGTAACAATGCAATGTAGACATCATTTCTCAAGACTGTTTCCATGGATTGCTGCAAAATCTAGAAGAAACCTTGGTCTGAACTGAGTTGCTGTGGGTTTTTCCTCAGTAAGTTAGGAAAAACTTGTGATAGCTATAGTGCAGTAGAGTATGGATTTAGCTGCAATTAAAAACATCTGTTTAAAGCTTGCTTTTGGTTAAGTTCTTCAGTGTTAAGAGTGAAACTGAAGTATATCCGGGAAACATGAGTGATACAACAACAGTATATGTAAACTAAAAACCAAACTGATCCCTTGAATAAAGCAAGCAGCTGTGTAACAAATCAGTAGTGTTGCACTGAACTTGACAATGCTTACAAGCCTTCTGTAGAAAATTGCAATAGGTTGTAGACCACATGAATGTTGAAAATTTCCTTTAAGAATCAAGCTGGAAATGTCTTCAAAGTTCTAAGAAAAATTGCACAAAACACACTTTGGTCTTGTTTTGGTTTATAAGTGTAGCTACAAGTAGAGTTTTCAAATTTAAAATTAATTTCCTTACTATATATTTTTTTTATTTTGGTAGCAAAATGGGAAATTAGTATTTTCATTGAGTTTTTACTCTAGTTCTACTGTATAAGCAAGAAACTCTATCCATGTTGTATCCATTTATAGCTATCTATATCCTGATTGATGCAGATTATGCAGATGTAACTACTTTGTGAATGGTTTTAAACACTGGTGTCTAAGGCTTAAAAGTGATCATACTGTAAATTCCTTTCTTCAATTCTTTCTGTGTAACACTCTGCAGCGCGTGAAAATTAGCACTGTGGTGCTAAAAAATATTATATTTTATTCATCTGTCCTTTCCTCCTGTCCAACTTTGTTTAGAACATATTTGTTAATGTGTTTACCTATAAGCACCTCCTAAGAACTATAAAAATTTTGTATCCAGTTCAGCTTAGTCAATTCAATTACACTATCTTATACAGTTTAACAGCTTGGAGCATTTTTTTTTCATTTAAGTCTGTTTCATCAGAGCAGTCATACTCACAAAATCATTAAAGATGCTAAGTTTACAAACCTGCCAAATCTTTACTTAAAATGTGGTATGAGAAATAAGAGTCATCTGCGGCCTGCAGCTAGATCTTTAATTTACTTTTATTGTTGTTTTGGTTTCCTTAAGCATTCCTGCCTTGTTGTGCACAATCAAGAACAGATCCCATCAATATCAGTTTCCATGATTTCTAAGTTACTTTTAATAATATAAAACTATGCACCACAGAGGCCATAATAATCCACTTCATGCAGTCTGATTAAATTTTGTGATAGTAACAGCAGCATCTGGCTGTAACTTATATGTCATAAATACCCTTTCATTGTGACTGTGGAAATATTACTGTTTTGCAGTCAAAAGTACACACAATACTCCAACCCCTTCTCAATTACACTAGCATTTAAAAAACAACAGGAAATTAGCGCTGTAAAAAGAAATTTGCAGTAGGATTTTCTTGGTAGGCTTTTGTAGATGTTACTGCTTGCACATAAAGATTAAGGAAAATCATGTCTAGATGTAAGATGGATTTCAAGTTGGAATAACCATAATAATAGAAATGAGGTATTGTGACCAGTATGCCTCTTTGCTACTATAACACTCTAGTCCTGGATTCAGTCTCCTTTTATGTTTAATAGCAGTACAGAGATTTATTTTTTAATGAAAAATAAAATTTCATAGATTTGTCATCATGCTTACTTTTCACAATGACCTGCTAGAAGTAGGAGAATTAATTTTACTGAGGATGAAAATTGTCTTTTTCTGCTACATGGGGGGAAAAAAATAAGAAAAAGAAGGAAGTGTTTTTAAGTCAGGGTCATTTTAGTGATGCAGTTTGCTGCATTATCACACTAAACTCAGTACAGGCACAAATAAAGACGCAGAGGTCTTTGGTGCAAGCATTGAGGGGCAATTCTATTTGCAAGTCAATATTGCATAAATACACCATAGAAAAGCAGTGAAATGTTATAGATTTTGGACATGTGGGCTTGTCTGGATTTGTTTGAGTGAACTATTCAAATTGTTTACATATGACTGGAGAATGTACCCAAGGACTGGGCTTTAAAAGACAAATACAAAAAACCAACATGAGTGAAACTGGAAAAAAATAACTGAGAGGCCAAGAAATAATGAGAACTCTGTAACCAGCGTAGGAGAAGTGGAAAGTGGGCCAGCACTGACACAAAGTACATTTTTGCCTTTCTACTCCGACATTAAGAACTTTCAAAGTGTATATTTTGCTAGCTAAAAAAAAGGTTTCTTTTCTTGGGAAAAAAGTGCTGTGTGTCTGCATGTGTTTCGTATTGTATAATTTTCAGAGAGTTAGGTCTCTAACAAGAACTGTAGATCCTTCTTATATTACTGAAGAAGACAGTGAAGGAAATTTGAAGCCTAAGATTTTATTTCAGAATAGTGAAGAAAATTTCTTATAGCAAAAATTTGAGTGATTGTGCCTAGCACAGTGTGGTGAGTCAACCTCAGCTGACTGTATAGCAGCTCTCTGACATCCCTTCCTCAAAAGAATAGGGGAAGAAGTAGGAAGAAAAAAGTTGTGGGCTGAGATACAGAGGAAGACATAACTTACCAGCTACCAAGTGAAACAGACTGAAGTCAGAGAAAATTAGTTTAATTTATTGCCAATTAAAATAGAGCTGTATGGTGAGAAGCAAAGACAAAACCTCTGAAATAAAAACTTCTCCCCTTATTGGGGCTAGCAAGAGAGGTTTTTTCCTAGGGTACTACTATCAACAAGGTGGTTTTACACTATTACTGCAAGCATTCTGTGTCAAAGTACTCTGACAGCAAGGATTGCTCTACATCTGAACAAACTGGAAAGCATTAAATAACAAAAAAGACTCAACTGCTACTACATTAATCAAAGAATGTGTTGGGGCAATTACAACTTCTGTTTTCAGTGTAAATTAAACTGACATATTCATTCAGAATTTCACCACTAAAAAAAATTTCCTATATACAAGAATGTGCTGTGTTAGAAGCATCTAAGAATAGTAAAGATTTCTAGTTCACTCCTATAAATGTCTGGCTATTTTGGGTTATTTTTACCACTATTAGATTTAGTTTTTTCCTAGAGGAAAAAAAGCATACTAAATGGTATTTAATGCCTAGAGGGAAGCAGCTGTTGTTTTTAGTCTGTCCAGAAATCAGCTAACATTGTGATTGAAGCTGGGAGAAGAAGGGCAAACTCATGTGGGAGTAATAACTGTGTGAGGAAACAGGCACTCTTGGAATGAAAAAGGGTAGGTGGGTGGATTATGTGTGCATGATGTTGATGGTGCATCTATACCCACAGGAATGCTGAGCTGTTGCTCTGCTCTGCCTCATTTCAGGCTTTGATTTTTGTGCACATGATCATAGAATACCAAAGCAAACTGTAATCTTTAGTGATGGCAGGTTCTAGTATTGCAAAGCAAGGTTATTGAAGAGTTCTCATTTAATTTGCTTGCAAATTATTCAAGTAATGTTTGTATATATCACAGTTAATGGCAAGCTACACTGAAATGGTGAGGGTGGAGGAGAGTGAGGACAAGTTATGCCAGTGCTCAAAGATAATATTCTTTCTGATTCACTAACTTGTATGTCACACTGTTATTTCTGTGAATGCACAGTAGATGTTAAAACTACTCCAAACCTAATTAATATAAACCCAGAATTTTTATTCACCTTTTTCTCTTTGGGCAAGGTTCTATGTATGCATACATAAAAATCAATCTTGTTACTGTCACTCTTCCTCCCAATGTGGATGAGCCAAGCAGAGCTGCATTAAACTAATAATATTTCATGCAAGGATTTTCTTTACACCTACACAACTTTATGAAGGCAACTGATAGCAGCATTTTTGCACAGAAAAGAAAAGAAATAAAATAGATGAAGTTCAGGGATTTTTAGGCAGCAATGGTCTGAGAGCACTCTATTGTCTGTGGTGTATGTCTAAGTTGTTGTAGCTTCACATGCAGGCAGGAAGTTACTTGGGAAAAGAAGGATCAGCTAGTTAAGAACTAAAATCTCAAGGCTGACACTAGGAATGCTGCGCATATTTTAAGACATGATTGTATGAGCTGAAAGAATTGAGGGAAGTCATGCATGAGCAAATAGCATTTTTAAAACATTTGCTGAAGAATTATCTGTACTTTGGAAGGATGGAATTTCTCTGTTAAAGAAAAGTTCCATGCTTTTCATGGAACCTAGATGAAATGAAAAAGCTGTGATGATTTGCTATGTGAAAAGAAAACCCATCAAAATCAATGCACTGCTTTCTTAAAGCTCAGTAATATTGGTAGTATTATCTATTTCTTTACAGCAATCTAAATGTTCTGGGTTACATTAACTTACTGGACATTGTTTCAGCCATGAATGAAGTGAGGCTACAATAAGAGAGAAATTACTGTGCTTTGAAATGCATTCCATTCTTTAGTGTAATATTCTGAGATACTTATTCTTTTATGAAAATAAACATTGTGACTTCGTAGTTTCTGATTTAATTCCCAGGTCTAGTGTAATTCCAGAATTTATCAAGTACTTACAAAAACTTATATATGCTCAACAAATTTTACTGGAAATGACTAGTGTAGAAGAAAAATGGCAAGATTTAGTTTAAAAAAGGATTGAGAAACTTCAAGAAGAAAGGTTACATTCCACAAAAAATGTGGTTCAAATGAGATGCAAGCAACTCATAAATAAATTAATTCTGTATGCAGATTTAATGAGCAGATAACTCAATAATGTCATTCCACAGCATTTCATTCTTCAGGTAACTTATATTCTCAGCAGAGACCTTTAAAATCCTTGGAACCTGAAATCTTGAAATTCTCTCCAAGGAAAAACTCTAGTTGAGGTCAGTTTGAGTTCTACTTGTATATGGATTTAAAATATTCTGAAAAGATTTCCACATCTATCTTAATTATTGTTTTAGTTGATCAAGGGCAACAAGCATTAGCTATAGATTCATAGAATCATTGAATGGTTCAGATTGGAAGAGACCTTAGAGGTAATCCAGTTCCATCCCTCCTGCCATGGGCAGGGTCACCTTCCACTTGAAGAGGTTGCTCTGAGTCCTGTCCCATCCATGCAGATGGGCTCTTGGTGCAGCATATGCTGTGCAGCTCATCCAGCACATTCTCTATCAGATGTGCTGTGTGTGCCTTCTCCAAAGCCTGTTCAGTGCCAGGCTGCATGCATGCTGCATGTACCATGATTTGTGTGTCCAACATCCCTAGCTGGATTGCTCAGTACCTGAGAAATTCCAGATGAACAGCCAGATCAGTGATCTAGAAGAAGCTGAAACAGTTTATCATGAGAAGTAGATTCGACAAGAACACATTAACTTAGACTTCAAGCTCTCAGAAGAAAAAAGCCTGCCTGCCTGCTGCTTCACCGCTTCTGTCCTGCACTAGAATATTTGGAAAATTAAAGCCTCAATACATGTAATTTCCACTGATTTCTTTTCTCCTGGAATGCTGCCTGTATGTTGCAGATATCCTCTGTCACTTAATAGAGTCAGTCTTGGTATCAGGATGCAAATTGTATCAGAAAAGAGTATGCAAACATTATTTCTTCCATACTTCATCTCAGATGTGTAACTATGCTTCTCAGGTGTGTAACTATGTTCCTTACTCCTGAGGGATGTCACTTATGTCTAACATAACTAAGCACATTAGCTCTGCAAAACCTGCAGCCATCTGTGAGAAAAACAGAAGAGAAAACAGGCCATGGGGACAAACAGTCCCCTAGATGTAATTTCCCAGCTGGGATGTTATTCAATGTGGCCCAGTGCCTAGAAGCCCCAGTCTGTTTCTGATCTGCAGGTCAGTTTCAAAGAAGTTTTGTAATAAACGAGGCATGTTTATGTGTCCACCAAAAATAGCAGTAGCTGTTAAAGCTGAAAACATTCAGCATGGCTGACACAGTCTTCAGATTCTTTCTCCTTAATTTCTTGGCCCAATTGTTTGGCAACTTAATGCTGAAAAAATAAAGTTCCTATGTGTGTTTGTTTTGGATATATATCTAAGCATTGTGCCATTATGACGGAAGTTTTCAAATCTATTTTTTAAAATGTTGCATTTTGATTTTTGGAAGCAAGGAATTGAAAACACAGAAAAATAGCTGAGTTTCTAAAGATATTATTTTCTTAACTACTTTGTCATTATCTGCAGTTTCTTCTTTGTTAGAAATGTAATTTACTTTGCTTTGCAAAATGCTGCATATTATTTTTCTGCTCTGTCACAAATCCTTCAGTTTTAACATATTTCCTTCTTTCCATGAAGAAATATAGCTTACTTTAATCCTGATTCTGTTCAGGTACTTTTTCTACTACTTCAGGCATGATTTCTATGGCCTAGTTAACCAGGGGTCTGTAGAGCAGATCCTCTGTAAGATCTCTCTCAAGGTGCTGTAAGGCAGAATAGGTGTCATTACTTTCACACAGGCCTGGCAGGTAATTACCACATGGTAATTGGTTACTATCCTCTTGGGGCAGACTCAATCCTGTGATGCGTATTTCCACAACCTATTTTCTTGTCCTTCGAGCAGAGAGTTGGATCATAATATAAAGGAGAATGATGGGAATGTATTTTTCTTTCTTGCTAGCACTCCAGTGAAAGGTTCATGTTAATGGTTTTTTTGTTTGTTTGCTTTTCACAGTGTTCCTAGTTAAAGCAATCAAAATTAACTATGTTGTTAAAAAATTTTTTAGAATCTCAAAAGTCTGCCAAGTGAGCAAGGCTTAAATTGTCTTGAAGTAGTGCAGTTATATTTACTGAGTGTAATTCTAAACAACCTATGACTAGGTAATTTATAATATAATAATGCTTTTAGCCTAATAAAAATCCCCAGAAAGCTGATAGTAAGAGATGCAAATAAGGAGGAAAACAAGACAAAATTATAAAGTCTATTAAAAAAGCCTGTAAAGTGTTATTATCCCTTTCTGAAAACAGTAGAGAAAGTCTGTCTTTGTTATACTTACAGCAGTCATTGCACATGTTATAGAACCAAACCCTAAGCAGAGCAGAAAAAAATCAGCATTTTCTTAGGCTGAGGATCAAGACATAAGGGAGGTAGCAAAAAGGAAGATGTGAGGGAGCTTTGTTGGGGCAGCACCGTGCTCCCCATGGCATGTCTATTGTAGTTACAGTGTCTCTGGAGCTCTGGGTTTTGTGGCTTTTTCAAGCCTAACCTTAAGTGCAGCAGAAAAATCAGAAGTTTTCAAGGTGAATTTCTGTCTTGTGGGTGGTGCCAAGGTGTGAAGGGAGCAATGTTGGGGTTGGCATGCCTTTTCTAGTTGCAATGTCCATGGACTTCAAGGCTCTGTCATTTTCTCAAAGCTAACTCTTAAGTGTAACCCTAACCTGAAGTGAAGCAGTAAAAGCAGCTTCTTTTCTAGGTGCCCAGGCATAAATTGATCCAAGAAGAAAGCTGTTGAGGGAGCAATCTTTGGGAAATGGGGTGTTCCTATTTCTAAATACAATGCTCTGAAACCTACCAAAATGATACCCACTAAAACCTAAGGGAACAAAGTCAAAAGAAGAGACAGGAGAAAAAAATCATGAAAAGAAATGAAAAAAAACCCAATAATAAATTGTAAAACAAAGAGAAAACGATAAAATGGCACGGAGTGACAAGAAGGACAGAGAAATAAACCAAGCCCTGCTGAATTGATCCTCACTGAAATCACAAAAATTCTTCATTTGAGGAAAGGAAATTAAATCTTGAAAATAGAAAAGAAAGTGTTGCAAATACTCTGGAGATATGATCCAATAAAATGCAAAAAAAGAGAAAATTTGGAAATGGAGTTACTACAAGATGGTGGATAGGGATGAAATAAACTGCAGTGAAAAGGACCAAAACTTGCCAAAATTTTTTTTGGGATGCCATGAAGTACAGGGAAATGGCAAAACCTTGCTAAATTAATTCCTCATTAAAAACGCAACATTTTCTTTCCTTTCCCCTCCTTATCAGGAAAATTTTCTTTCAAAAAAAGAAATCAATTTCTTCACAGTCCTTTTGTTTGACATTGTTCCCTGAATTTGGGATTTCAGTAAGGTTAATTTAGGCAAGTTTTGGTGATGTTCGCTGCACTTCATGGCATCCCATGCCATTAGATTGTTTCCCCTTCGGTGAAGATTATTTTTTTTTTTTTATTAGGCATGTCATTTCATCAGTATCCTCTCCTGTATTTCATTTGGGTTTGTTCCCTGGTTTTGGGATTTCAGTATGGTTAGTTTTGGCAAGTTTGGGTCCTTTTCACTGTACCTCATTTCATGCAAATCCATTTTCTTGTAGTCATTCCATCTCCAAATTTTCTTTTTTTTTTTTTATTGCATTTTATTTCATCATATCTGCTTTCCAGAGTGTTTATAGTACTTTCTTTTCTGTTGTGATTTCAATGATTTCAATTTCAATGACAGTTCGGCAAGCTGTGGTCTATTTCCCTGCACTTCATAGCATCCCATACCATTTGATTGTTTTCCCTTCCATGAAGAGGTTTGGTTTTTTTCATTAGACATTTCATGTCATCCTTTTCTACTCCTGTCTTTTCATTTGATTTCATTACCTTATTTTGGGATTTCAGGTAGAATTACTTCAGCTAGTTTTGGTCCATTTTACTGCACCTCATTTCATCCCAATCCGTTTACTTGTAGTCATTCCATTTCAAAATTTTCTTCTTTTTTTCAATCGCATTTTATTTTATTATATCTCCTTTCTTGAGTGTTTGTAATTTTTCCTGCTGAAATTAACATTTCTTTAATGACAAAATCTGGTAATGGAATCAAATTCTAAGATAGAAGAAAGTATTTTTAAAAAACATTCCTGATGAAAAAAAAAATCTTCACCAAAGGGAAAACAATTTTGTTCCTAAATTGCATGGGATGCCATGAAGGGCAGGGAAATGTTCCAAAGCTTGCAGAATTGATCCTCCTTGAAACTGAAAGGTTTAATTTCTTTTCTGGAAAGGAAGAATTTCCTTTCCAGAAAGGAATCAAAATCATGAAAACAGGGAAGAAATTGTAACTAGCACTGTGGAAAGGGGATATGATGAAAGGCAATTTTTTTTTTTTTCCAAGCCACACCATAATTTTGGCAGAAAAAAAAAAAAATGAGCATTTTCATAGGCACAGGTACCCAGCACAAGCGTATTTTCATGGAGTGAAGTGTGGAGGGAGAAATTTTGGGGCAGTGCCATGCTCCCCCTGCATGCCTTTTCCTGTGCAGTGTCTCTGATCTCTGGACTTTTAATTTTTCTCTACCTTAACCCTAAGCATAACTCTAACACTAAGGAGAACAGTAAAACTGGGCTTATTGTGGGGCTGAGATGTCCAGCACGGGGGTGGTGCAGGCTCTCTCCTATCAGAGCTACACCTAGGTTTATGGCAGCGGTGACAGCTGTCTGTTCTGCTACAGCACGGTCATGCTTTGGCCATTTTCAGAGAAGAGAGAAGGACACATGTCGTTGTTCTATCTTCACCATTCCTTAGCTGGTGTGGGATTTTTTATCTCATCTGGTAGAAATGAGACTGGCAAGGGAACCAAGCAGGTTTAGTAGCTTTGTTGCAGCCTTTTCCTTTTTTCTGCTTCTCCTTGTAAGAAGAGGATACCATCTTTGGTAATAGAGTCTTTGCAGCAGCACTCAGCAAACTTATTTCAGAAGGTAGAAGTCTCTTGGCTTCAGGGGGCAATGCATATGTTAATGGCAATGCTAAATATTGTCCATTGTTTCAGAGTCGCTTGCATATGTTTGTTTTTACTTTCAAACAATAGGCAATGCCTCAGGGTTAGAGTGCTTATGCTGAATGGGTCCCCAGAATGAGAAAACATGATTTGTCAAATGACTTATTGAGAAAATACCAAACTGAATGAACTCATTTGAACAGCTCTATTATGCTCCCCTGGTGTGCTATTCTTTAAACAGAAGAACCTTATTAGTGTAACAGTCACCCCAGGCCCAAGATGTTAATGTTTTCTTTGGCTCTGAGTTGGAATGTACGTATGTAGGAAACATTTTCATTTTCTAATTATTACAAATGATGCTCTGTTCTTTACAAACAGAACTATTTTCAGGGGAAAAAGTTATTCTCAGGAAGAAACCAAGTAAACATTTTTTACTTAAGGTTTCTCTATAATAACTAAAACAAATTGAGCAGGCTCATTGGATTTAATCAAGCCATTATTATAAACTTGGAAAAATAGTAACAGATTTTCTGCCTGTAAGCTGTCTTTTGACTGAAAATAGATAGTAATTGCTAGATTGCTACACTAGATTTTGCTGTTTTATTAGGCTTTTTATTAGGCTATAGTATGTTCTTATGTCTATCTATTAAATTTGCCCTTTTAAAGAAAACAGGCTAGGTGATAATTGATGCTATATTATGAGGTGCGTGTGTTAAATCCTACAATCTTTTGTATAGAAAGTTTTTCTTGATCATAGAATCACAGAACATACTGACTTGGAAGGGATCCATCAGGATTATTGAGTCCAACTCCTGGCCCTGCACAGGACAATCCCAAGAGTGACACCATGTGCCTGAGAGCGTTGTCCAAATGCTCCTTAAACCCTGTGAGGTTTGATGCTGTGATCAGTTCCCTGGAGAGCCTGTTCCAGTGCCCTCTGGGTGAAGAACCTTTTCCTGATATCCAACCTAAACCTTTCCCGATGCTGTGCTCCATGCTCCAGGACATGCTTAGCCCTCCTGGCTGCCAGAGCACTGCTGACTCATGTTCAAGTTAGCACAGAGCAAGACCCGAGGTCCCTTTCTGCAGCACTGCTCTCCAGCCTCTCATTCCCTACTATATACAGACAACAAGGTTTTCCCCATTCCAGGTGCAGAATCCAGCACGTTCCCTTGTTTAACTTCATCTAGTGGGTGAGTGCCCATCTCTCTAATTTGTTGAGGCCTCTCTGCAGGGTCTCTCTGCCCTCAAGGGAGTCAACAGTTCCTCCAAATTTAGTGTCATTGGTAAGCTTAGCATTCCCTCCAGTCCTGCATCCAAGTCATGTGTGTCTTCAGTATTGGATGGCCAGAGATTTTAACAGTGAAAAATCATACCTTCAAATTTCAGAGAAGCAGACTCAGCTTATTCAGAGTAGTACTGTCCAAGAGTGATATTCCTTTCTGAGCACAGAAATAGAAATTTATTTTTCATAATTTCTATTTTTCATAATTTCTTGGTTCATTTACACAGCGTTCATGCAGACTTGTAGCACAGGCATACAGACATACAGCACAGGCACACTAAAAGACAATAGCTGCTTTTTCCTAATCAAACTTGTTCCTAAATTATGTGATGTCATTACAGCTGCTTGTGAATGTTGCAGAAGAAATGCAATCAACAACAAATAGCTATAATATGAAGGTTTTGTCATGTACTTTATTTCAGGCTGAGGGAAGATGTTCTGAGCTGATTACATCATTATACCAGTTATAGATTATCAGGTTGCATTTTAAATTGCTGAGCAATTTGAGAAGCAATTTAGGCTTATCCACAACAGTGAATATATGCTGTATCTTCACATGAAGCTATTTCAGATTTTACTGGGTTGCTAGTATGTGTCTGACACTCAAGGAGTCACTTCTCAAAGATTTGGTACATATATTACAAGTAAATGTACATCAAAAAATGTGTCATACACTCATTCTTACTCTAACTTGTTTCCATCACCCTGAAATGTTTATATACATGGCCTCAAAACATGGTAGCATATCTAATCAGCTTCAGCATAGTAATTTTTAAATTTATTTTATGTTTAATTTTGTGTCATATCTGTCAGATTCCTAACATCAGTCTGTCTCATCTGACCAGAAGTTACACAGCAGTATGTGCTCAATTCCTTGGGTAAAAGCAAAATTTTAAGTTTCTGAAAGGGAAGTATATAATGAGCTCTGGCACTCTATATTTAATTTTATGTTGGACAGTCCTGGCCAGAAGAAATGTCACAAAATGAATCTGAACATCAAATTGTTGCATAAAAATTACTAAGCCATGAAGGCAGTATTGTAACAGAAAATAACCATGTTCATCTGAAACTTGGATATAGCCACTTTCTGCTTAAAATATTAACTGAGACCAGTGTATTCTTACCAGAAAACTTTGGGGGTAAAATCCTTTGGTTTTGACTTTGCTTGTTTGTGCTTTTAAGACCCCTTTATTTATTTTTAATCCTTCTTAAATTTGCATATTTGAAAATGTGAAAAGGATAGGAGCTGTATACAAAGCTATTTCTCTGACTATTTTCCTTAGTCTTTCTCTTCACATTAATTTCTAAAAAAATAATCAAGAGATAAACTGCATTTAGTCATATGAGCATCCAGAGCACTAAATTCTCCGATTATGGCTCCCTATCCATATGGCATTGCTTTTGAGTCATGCTTTTTGGACCAGCTTAATATTTAATTCATGAACAAATAGATGTGATAAACAACAGAACAACAGTTTCCAGATGTGCATCATTTCTGTTTCTTTTCTAGCATATGAAGATAGATAAATAGAATATTTGTTCACTTTGGATGATACCTAAAATAGCACTCTGGCATCTAAGGTATAGCTTAAGTGAAATTTAGGTAGCTAAATTCAGAAGAGCTATCCAGGAAAAACAAAACCAAATAAATCCCCCTCAACAAACTGTTCACTTTATTTCCTGAACGCAACAAACTGCCACTGCTACAGCACATACAGAAATACTACTTTGTTGGCTGAGCTGCCTATCCCCTCCCTATGGAGCATCCAGACATAATGTGTTCTTCTGCTGAAGTCCCTTGGAGAGTGCTTCCTGCTGTATATCCATGCTTGGCTGAAAATGCCATGTCAAAAGCAAGTAGTGAGATCCAACCTTGGGACATGAAAACAAAGGTCCAAGCATTTGTTTTTAAATTCAGAAAGCACCCAGATTCTGATTTCCAATTTCAAGGAGATGCTGAGCTGCAGTCCTGAGCCCTTTGTGTTTTATGTTGGTTATCCTAGATGTCCCAGTGTCCCAGTGAATATCTGGATTTTTAGAAAAAGTGTTGAAGTGTTCCTTTGGGAACACTTCAACAATTAAGGCCTATGTAGCCTATGACAGTCTGTACATAGAGGAAGATAGAGGCCCAGAATGATTCAACAGGAAAATAAATTCAGTTTCTCTATAGTTTTGCTGTTTAACCCTACCAAAGCTTTTGTTGTTGTTGTTGTTGTTCTTTAGCAGCCAGAATGTATGAAAGGCTATTAGAAAAAGTTGGTTGTGGGATAAAGAATGCTGTGGAAATGCAGGCCAAGCAATAAACAGTTACAGGAATATCCTTCAATCAGAAAGTGTAAGACATCATCTTGAGGGGAAAAAAGGTAATCTGGCCAGAATTAACAGGAACATAAAGAAAAAGGGGAGGAGACTTAATATGGAGGTTAGGAGTAAATGCATAGAAATGGGTTGAGAGTTTACAGGACTCTATATTGAGTAGCCCAATGAACCACAAGATGGTTGAGTCCAAAATTTAACCACTCACCATCTCTTCAGCTAGACCACAGTGCTAAGTGCCATGTTCAGTTCTTTCTTGAATGCGCCCAGGGAAGGTGACTCCATCACCTCCCTGGATATTCCATCCCAATGCCTGAACACCCTTTCAGTGCAGAAATTCTTCCTGAGAAGTCAAGTACATTGTCATCCTGTAGCAATGACTGGCAGAGACTGCTGTCTCATAAGCTTTCTGTCTGTAAATTTGATCATGTTTGAAAGTGTTAAATGTGTCAATAAAATCTGTTATTGTCTCAACTGAGTGTGGCAAGGAAGGGAACATGCCCCAGTCAGATATTTTAAATAGTAATCTCAAAATGTGTAGTATCCTACATCATGGTAAAACGTATCCATTTGAATCTGGGATATTTAAATTCCAAGGAAGGAGATAATGTTGAAACTGTGTATTTCCATGTGTGTTTGGTAATGTGCTGAGCTTAGGCTATGGTTTGCAGCTATGGATTTGTGGAAGTCAGGGTTGTGCTTCAAATTCTGAACCTGTTGTCCTTCCTGGGAGCTCTGACTGATAAATTCTATTAAATCCCATCAGCTTCCCTGCTCCCAATGGTCTGGCCGATCTCTTTGCTGGCAGTTTTCTTTCTCCAGTCTTTTCCTCCCAGCTGGCAAAGGAGAGTGTTTACTTGTATTTCAGACATTGTAGTTGAGTCAATGATAGTGTGTCAGCTTAAATTGCTGGTATGCTTGTGCTGATGTCCCAAATTCTGGATCTAGAGCAGCCAGAACATGGGCAGACATTTCCTTCTACATCCTCTGCTGTGGGGCAGTGACCTTTGACAGCAAACTTTGGGATAGAGGGAAGGATGGGGAAGAGGAGAAAGGAGGGGCAGTAAAATCTTAAATGACTGCAGAAGGCAGAAATTTGCTCCAGCAGGTTATACTCTACAGTATGTTACCTGAGGTATTGTCATCCATATATTTTTAATGCTGATGAGGGCTGTATTTCATACCTGGAAAAATGAATGTGCATCAGGGAGGCTGTGAGCATTGCAATAGTGTGTTTTCCTCCCTGATGCCACCAAGGGCTTTCTGAAAATGAGACCCTATCAAATTACATGGAGTTTGGCCAGTCATGTATTCCAAAATAAAGCATTTCCATCAGACACAGTGTTGAGCCAGTTTACTAATGCAGACTACTTTGCCTCTGCACATTGTCCTGATAGACCCAACTGACATGTTTTTGCCATTGGAGAGGGACAAAGTTTGAAAAGAAAATTCAGAATTTGTCCTAAATATTTCTCTGGGTCAGAGAAAGGCTGAATGGTTTATTTGCTCTTAGTGCTGCAGGATTTTGCATTAGAAAGGAATATTTTCTTTTATTCCATGACTTTCCTTGTTAAATACTTTTTATCATAGAGTGTGTTCTCATACAATTTCATCACCAGGTTTTAAAAAAATGTCCTAACACATCTGGTAAGATTTCCTATAACTATCTCTGTTTGATCTTCTCAGTTTGAGAAGTTCTTCCATTTGAATATCTACACTTGGGTTCAATGTCTCCTACTTTCAGGAATACTTTGTAAGCTGTTGCAACTCTAACCTCAAGCTCAGCTAAAAATATATGTGTACAGGGCTCATGGAAGTTATGTGATTGCTCCTCTCTTTGTCTCTGGATGAGTGATTATTTGCTGAATATGCATCTTTAATATCTGCTCATTCAGCAGGACTTCTTACCTGATTCAAGTGGGTGCATGCAACTTCATGAATCAGATTTAATAGTTCCAGAGTCTTGAGTGGGTCTTCATAGTTGGGTGGTAGCTGAGTCCAACAGCAAATGTAGGGGTATTGCATTACAAACAAGCCCCCCACTAATTTTCTGTCATAGTTTAAGCCCAGCTGGCAAAAAACACCACACTGCAACTTGCTCACCCCTCTCTGGCAGGACTGGGGAAAAAAATCAGAAAAATAAAAGTAAGAAAACTCAGAGGTTGCTATAAAGATAGTTTAATGGGTAAAGCAAAACCTGTGTGTGCAAGCAAAGCAGAATATGGAATTCCTTCACTCCCTATTGACAGCCAGGTGTTCAGCCACCTCCAGGAAAGCAGGGTTCCTTCACTCCTAACAGTGACTTAGGAAGATAAGTACCATCACTCCAAATGCTTCTGCTTCATTCTTGTTCCTCCCAAGCCTTTTTTAATAAACATGGTGCCAGAAGGTGTGGAATATCCCTTTGGTCCTTTGGTATAGGCTCTCCCAGCTGTGTTCCATTGCAGCTTCTTGTGCACCCCCAGCCTATTTATTGACTGGTATGGCAGTGTGAGAAGCAGGAAAAAGATAAAACAACATCTAGCATGATTAGGGACCCAAAATCCCTGCAGGGTGAATTCCAGGAATCAGATGTCTTGGATGCATAAGAGGATATTCTGCTAGATATTTTATGTAACACCAAAAATTATTTAAGAATGAAGAAAGTTAAACATACATAATCCTATTTGAGGTGTGAAGGTTTCAGGATCTCCATGATAAAAGGATGTATTAAGATAAATGTAGGCTTGGAAAATGTTAAATAATAGAAAAATATTTTAAAGAAAACAAGAGATGAAAAGTCACTGACAAAAGGTTTAGCCTGTCAATTCTTGAGTTAGCAGTCTTTGAAACCTTATAGTAGTATTATATTGAGGATCTAATAAAACATAAAAGAAGTTTTAAAACCTGTAATGTGAAACCAAACAAAACAAAAAAACTTTTTTAAATCAGTGGGGTTTTGTTAATTATAACATATTCACTTTTGTATTGTCTCAAAGCATATGCTTCAGGTCAAAGCATTCCTTGTCTGTAATACATTGCAAAATAATTTCAGATCCTTAAAACAGTCTGGAAAAATGCAAGGACAAGAAGTTAAAGGACAGCCATATTATGTATTCTGTCATATTTAGTCACAATATGGGATACTTTCCTCTGCTTTACATCATACATCACTCTTAATTAGATTTCTCTATTCTATTTTGTCTTCTCTGTCTCCCTCCTTGCTTTTGTCTCCTGTCACAAAGCTGAAGTTCTGTGTTACCAGCTCATCTCTTTTCCATACCTACATGTCTCCAGAAATGCAGGCCAAAACCAACAGATTTATCACAGTCTTAATGACAGCTGGCTGCATGCTGAGTGAATTCCTAAATTCCACAAAACTACTTTTCTTGCCAAAACCTGTGGAGTTGCAGCAGTCAATATTTTATTGGGACCGTTATCTCCAGATGAAGAATGACTCTGCTGGAAAAAATTATTTGGTATCAGCTATAGAACTATTTTTAGCTTCTTGTTTGGTGAAACTTCAGAAAATATAATTAGCCATATGTCGAGAGATATTCTCCACGTCTTAAATTCAGTTTTTGCAAACCACATTTAAGCACTGCCTTGTCCACAACTTTACACTTGGAATCAGAAGACATGGTGGCTTTTTAAATGAGAATGAGATTCTTCGTATTTCTTTGGGTATATATTTGTGTTTATGAAGATTGTAGAACTGGCAGTACTTAAGACTGAAATCTTACTTCTGTTTATATGGGAAGATTTGTGCAGGCAACAGTACTGGAATCATCCCCTACTTCTGTCACTTATGAACTTCAAGCCTAGCATTGGAGCAATGGTGTTCTCAGAGGCAGAAAAGCAGAGCAGGTCAGAAACATTCATTCTCCCCCACAAGTATTTATAGTGAAAACAAAATAAGATTACTTTAATCAAAAACATACACAGAAAATCTCAAGGGTTTGTCAAAAATAAGAGCTTCTAAGTGAAAACAATTTCTTCCCCAAATGAAATCTAAACAAACTGTCAAATTTCAAATTGGATTAAAACAAACTGAGAGATTAAATCATATCTGGCTGGCTAAGTCTTGGTATGGAATTATAGTCAGGTGCCTTATGATACCACCATGTCCTCCAAATCAGAACTCATGTTTGGCCTACTTTTCCCATAATACAATTTCAGTTTCACCTCAGGAAGTTTTCTGGGAAATGAAGTTCAGTTTTTGCTGCCCTGAAAAGGCAGTTTGGACTATGTGAATTGGATAAATGTCACCTTTCTACTTCTATATAAAGGCGAGAAAGAAAACTCTTTTGCTAGAAGAATGTTAAGGCTGGAGTTTTATTTTTCTAGACACTAGAGAAGTTTTCTTTGGTTCTTCTCTGATTACAGGTGGTCTGATTCAAACTTCTCATTCTTTCACAAAGCTGCCAAATAGAAAAAAGTTTTCTTGCAATGTCATGGTCTGTGTCATGGATGAAGCAGAAGTGTACAAAGGTTAGCATGAAGGGAGAGAGGAACATTTAGGACAGTTTCACACTGCTGAATGGTCTGACAAAGCTGATAATATAAGCAGAGATCCTGCAGTCTCTGTGGTTTCTATCCCAGCTGTGCTCAGAGTAAACTCTATGTAATAGAAAGTTAAGCATCTTGGCTATAATCATTTAAAACCCAGTCACAATGTTCTTGTGTTTCTACATATTTGTATGGATTGCAAGCTGTTGCCTATCTGCTTGATCTTGCTCTCAACTTGTTTAGCCCGCTTTTTTTTCGGTTGACCTCATTGCCACTTGAAATGCAAAACATTTAGATTGCTGACAATCTGTTTCTAACAAGGTTAAAGAAGGAGATAAAACACATTTATTGACAAGATTGAGAACTGTATGTCACTCTTATTTTCAGGTGGATCTTGATGAAAAGCCTGTTGTCCCTAGTGAAACCATTTTTTTCAAGCAGTGGTAGTTGCCTTTTGCAGCTTAAGAGAGTTTCTGAGCCCTTACACAAAGATAAATGTATAGATTGTTTCTGAGGCACCTCTGTTAATGGCAATCCATTGAGATGAGTTTCAAGATTTCTACAAATTGTTTCATGGCTGACTCATGGCTCAATATTGAGTGAGTAACATCACATTGTGTGAAATGGTGCAACAGAATACAAGGATCTAAGTAGTCAGAATAGCAAAAAACAATTTGAGGGGAAAGTAGCATGTTTAATCACATTCCATTGAGTATGGAAATCAACTAAGTTGCTTTATAGAGCTTTCAAAGCACAAATAGTATGAATGTTGATCATTCAACTGGGTTTTTTCAGTAAAAATTAGTAATCAAGGGTGTTTTTTCTACAGTTACAGGAATCAACTTATTTAACTGAATGTGGCTTTTTTGTCGAGTGTTAGTACTGCTGAGGATTTATTTGTTTTTATAGCAGGGTTAGATGAAGTTAGCTATTTCACTTAACCTGTTTTTCAGTAGCTGAAGGTTTTTCCTAATTTTCACAGACTAGTTTCCCTAATTTTACAGGTAAGTTTAATTACAGAAAAAATCATTAGTTTAATTAAAAATAATTGAAAAAATTAAATTTTCCTCTGCAGACAAATACAACTCTATGTGTCTTTTATAGTCAAAGAGTAGGTAGGGTGTTTCCTTTTGTTTGTTTTCTATAAACATTCAAAACAACAAAACTTGAATGTTATACTGGAATGTATTGCAAATAATACATTTCCTACAATACTATTAAATACTTAACAGTTGTTCTCACAATTTCCAAAGGAATTAAATTTGTTATAGTTCTTTTGTGCTCACAGAACAATCCCATTCTCATGACATGTGAATTTAAGTGGCTTTATATATTCTCTGGTTAAGCATTTGCCAACTTTTTAATGACTTAATTTGCCTCTGTCTACTCTGTAAGAGTTCACTTGTAAGCAAAGTGATGTTTTTAATTCAAAATACATGCTAATATGATATAGATAATCACAGGTCTGGGGGGGAAAAGTGAATCCAGCATGGATTTTTTTCCTTTCCCTGGTATCCAGATTTACAGCTTAGTATATTATGAACAAATCTCTGCTTAGAAATTGTTTTAATTTGAAAACTTGAGAGTCATAATCCCATCCCCCTTCAGAATACATTTACTGCTGAAATTCCATATTTAGGGTTATGTTTTTTCTTTATTGGTTCCATTAATATCTTTGAAGAATGGCATCCCATGTGGTAATCTAATTATTGTTTGGAATAATTGGGAAACTGGCCCGTTGTCGTAGATCAGGTAGGACATTGACAGAAGTATAAAAGTGAGTTATACGGGGCATGGGATTCAAACTGGGAATGTTGAGATAATGGAATTGGTTAATTTTTGATTGAAAACCAATGACATCTACACACTGAGTCCTGTTGAGAAGTTGCCATGATCTGGGATTGTTACTGCCCAACTCAGTGCCCCCACCAAGACTCTCTAAACCACACACTGCTGTCTCTCACTGCCCCATTCTCCCCTCCCCTTCCCAGCTGTGGTGGGATGGAGAGAATTTTGGGAGGTAAGAAAGGCAAAGATCAGAGGCTGAGATAAAAACAATTTACTGGAAACAGCAATGAATAAGAAAATGAAGAGTAACAGCAACAATGTTAATGACAAAGGGTACAGGAAAAGAAACAATTCACACGGAAAACCTCCCCAGTATTAGACAATATAGGATGTCTCCCTCTGCCATGTTTACTTGACCCTTCTCCTGAGAAGAGTGTCCCTTTCTCCTGCCCCCAGCAAAAATGTGAGGTAGTACAGAATAACCTCATGGTCCCCTCCCAGCTACTGAAAAAAATATCCCCGGCCAGAACCAGGACACTAGTTAGAACTTGCAGAAGCTCTAGTACATGGGATATTTAAAACTGTGCAGGACAGACAGGAAGAAATGGATTTGGGGGAATTAGTTTTTCACTGGCAAAGGGGTGGACTAGTGACCTACTATCTCATAAGCACCTTAAAGGCTGTTTGAACAAATACTTGGAATTCCATATGTCCTCTGGTTCCACTTGGATGTCTTTTGTATGGAGCAGTAGGAGATCATTATACTGTGAAAGTGCTTGACACTAAATGCTTAATCTTCAGTCTTTCTTACTGGACAGTTAAATCTGAGTATATGTAGAGTCACATTGTGCCTACTTGTTTACTTGCAGTAGAGAGAAGGATAGAACTCAGAAATCAACTTGTCCCATGGATCACAAAAGCCCCTTAAAATTGGCCAGCAGCAGAAGAGTTTCAAATGGTGGGAAATAGGCAATGACTTCATTGATTTTTGACATTTTGAATTCTAATTATTTGCATTTTATGTCTTTTGCAGACCATCTGAAAGGAAAGATAGTCCAGAGGCAGATTCAGAGAGCGGCTCTAGGTAAGAGCATAACATTTCAGATGGGACACAACAGGGCCAACAAGCTCTCTCCCAGGTCTGAATCTTCTTGGGAGGCAGGTTGTATTTTCTATGACAGTTTTTTGCCACAGTATTTCTACAACAGTCCATGCCACAAAGAACATGGACTCTGTCAACTTGGCCTGAAATTTGACCTAAAAGGCATCTCATTTTATATGTGGTGAGAAAAATAATACACAATTCTTACAGATTTGGGAGTTTGGTTTCTGGTTAGTCTAATCTGAATTCCTACTAATAGACATTGATTTGTCCTGAGGCTGAGCTAGTAGTCGTGTTGCCACAATCTAACGTTCTTTTTGATTTTTCTCATTCCAAGGGTGACTGAAGGCATATACTGTTCATTTCTCTGACATCTAGTTATTGAAGTTGAGAAGTTATTTCTTGCAGTTTCTGTTGACACAGCTGTAAAGCTAAAATTGTCTGTGTAAGTTGTTCACAAAAGTGTAAAGTAATCCAAATTTGGTTTAGGATGCTTTAAGCTGACTCCACTGACTTTGTACTGAAATGGCCTAGGAGTGTTCGTAAGCGAATTCCAGTTTGGGGACATTAAAACTTCAGCCAAAATTTGGCAGAAGACCGCTGGGGCAATCAGTTTAGATCCCCCCTCATTTAGATCCACAAAAGAATCCCAAAATGTGCCTTCATGGACCTACTTCACATAAAAGATGGAGCTAACTCAGACCAGATTGTAGCTGATATGTGTATTTCTTTGTATACATAACGTATAGAACATTGGTCTCTTAATAAGAAGAGAAAATGTGGGAACTATCTTTTCTTCCAAAAGCCAAGTGAGTAAGTTACTTCAGAATTACAAAACTGTTTGTCTTTCTAATCTGCCTGTGCATCTTGAGCTGTGGGGATGATGTTATTGTTTCATACCTTTATCACTTTTTATTTTGATCTGAAAATCAGCATTAAAAATAATTTTGTCTATGTCAATAAAGCCCAGGAATCAGACTCAGTTGATTTTTATCAGGATGAGAAGGGGAAGGGAACAAATTGCTGATCTCTTCTTCCTGTTATCCAGTGACAGGACATGTGTGAAAGGTTCAAAGCTGCATTGTGGAGGGTTCAGATGTGATATTAGGAAAAGATGCTTTACCAAGAACAGGCTTCCTTGACAGGTGATCAATGCCCCATACCCAACTGTTTAAAAAGTAGTTGAGCACCCTGGTTTAAAAGTAATATGCTATCACTTTTGGTCAGCTCTGAAGAGGACTAGATGATTGCTGGGAGTCCTGTCCAACTCTTCCCCCTCCCTGCTTTCCCCTTCCCTCCTCTGAAGTTCAATTTAAGGGTGCTATCTTCAGAATAACACGGAATTTTTTCTTTAATTCACTCCAGGTTTGAATACCATCTATTTAGTAATTTTTTTTAACACTCTTGCAAGTTACATCAAAATGAATCATAGCAGTGCTGTTTATGAGAATTCCTTATTCATTGTTTTGAAAAATGAACTAATATATTCTGAATGTGTGTTTCAATCTGAATGATAATATCTAGTCTTGTACACTGACTTTTTTACTACATAGAAAAACTCTGTTTCAAATGCTGTTTTCAATAACTAAGCTGTTTTTCATAACATGCGTAGGTATAATTTTTCATGTCCTTAGGAAATGCCGTAGTAGTGACTTTACCAGCTATACATTCACAGTGTGAATATTATATTAGTATTTCACCTCATAGCAGGCAACCCATGTGTTTCTGCCTTTTTGTTTTGAGCATTGCTGTCTGCTTATTCTCACTAAGTCTGGACTGCACAAAGTATTTTCCAGTATTTACATTATTATTTTAAATACTCTGGATATTTAGACTTAATATTTATTCTATGAGTTGGGGAGTATTATTTGCCTGCCTGCCTTTCTGGATGAATATTCTTTCAAAGAGTAACAGGTGCCAAGTCTCCGAGGAACTTCTTGATGATCAGAATGTCATCAAGATATTTTTAAATGAAAACTGCGTGGTCAGAAGTCTAATTGAGTCTAATGTTGAAATCCCAACATGAAATAAAACACACCATTGTTTCAACTAGAAAGCAAGTTAACATCTTCCAGCTGCCTTTTTTTTTTTTTCTTCCTCTTAAAGCATTTTATGGTTAAAACTTCAAGAAACTATTTTAGTCAGATTTTAAAGACTGTAGATTTGTTTCCCTTATGGCTGTACTTAAGATGTGGATTTCTTTCTGAAGGAAAACATCATTACTTAGCCCATTGCTCTTAGCTATCTCTTTTAAAACACCATATGCTGAGAGTTAAAAAGGACACAAATAGATGGGAAGTATCATCAGAGACAAGTGATGCTCAAAATTTGTCAGTACATTACCAGAAACGTTTAATACTTTATGTAAATTTGCAAGGATTCATCTCAGTGTGCTTTTCTTCTTTATTAACTGCAAAAAAACCCTTACTATGCAAAAAAAAAAAATTACTTTAGTTATCTTTATGAAGATCTTTCAGAGTAACACACTTTACTGCATTTTTAGGCAGGATTTAAAGTTCCTTTTGCCTTCCTAACTGCACTTTGGGAGTATTTAGAATGAAATAATGTGCACTTATTAAGTGTTGACATCAAAAACACTGGGTCACAAACTTGCTTTTGGGTGGAAAAGATGGGAGGAAAGATTGGAAAGAAAAGTTTTGCCTGGAGTTTGCAGTGTTGAAGAAGAAAAGTTGGTATTTTATTTGATTCTATTGAAGCATTATCTTATCATGTTTTAAAGTAGTATTTCTGTAACATGCAGGGCCTGATGGCAAAACCTTTTAGCTTCTGAGGAGGTTTGTTAAGAGTAAATTACTGTCCAACTCTGTTGTCTTTGTTAAGCTGCTTGAAACGAAAAAAAAAAAAAAGGACAAGTGGGGGGTCTTTGTAAGGAACTTGTATCCCTTGTACAGATTTCAGTATTAAGGCACAATTTTATCAATATTTTATTAAAAACCTGCAACTAAACCAAACAGAAAAACCCACTTGTTTTTCCAGATTTTGTGATTTAAATCTAGAAATAAGATTCTGTATTTCTGATGTTATTCAAAGACCTGTTCCCAAGTTCTTTTTTAAGCAAAATTCTCTTGAAAAAGCTGATTCCTCATAAAAAATAAAATGACGAGGTGAGTTAGAAACAACAGATATGTTTCAATCCCTGAAAGTGCATACCAGCATTTGATTTACTGTGGCAAATGCCTGCAAGCAAAGATTTTGGCATGTTATTTTTATATTAGGATTTGTAACACATATTTTGTTTTAAGCAAATATAGGGAAATTTCTGCTTGTATTTCTTCCATTTATAGCTTTATCTGTACCATCTTTTTGTACGTTTTCAAAGCTAGATGCCTGTTCTAAAGATGTGAGTATCAATCTATGCCCTGTTTCATTCCTTGCTGTGCAACATCAGGTTTCTCAGAGTTCCATCCAACCTGTCATTAAACCCTTCCAATGTGGCTCATGCCACTAGAAATGCTGGTCCACCAAGGTTTGTACCTGCTCTGGATATAAAGTATGTTCAGGAAGTGTAAGGGAGTCCTCTCTGCAACCACTGCAGCTTCTTCCAGACAGATATAACAATAATTAGTCCAATAATTATGACTGTCTTGAATTCATTTGCTGTGATCTGTGTGAATGGAAAGCACATAGCAGTTCCAAACTGCTGGTTTGCATCAGAGTTAATCTGTTCTTTAAATAAATCCATATTTAAATAAAATGAGCTTGGTTTCTTTCACTGCTTTACATCTTGTAACTGAGATGACATTTAACTTTTTTCGTATGAAGCAGAAGAGTCTTGATCTGTACTAATGCCATGAAATGAAGAGACACAAGTGTTTTCAATCACAAAATGACAGAAGCTGAGGAAACTGGCAGTTTGTGTTTTCCCACACGAATCCAGCATAGTCCATGGAGAATAATAGGTGGCCTGTTTTAAGACCAAGTCATGCTTGGTGTTGAAAAATGATATCTTATGTATGGGTTAAATAAAGCACTTTAGAGAAATAATCTGGAATCCATAATTTCAAGGAGGGTTGGTGATTTTCTTTTTTTTTTGGTTGTTTGGTTGGTTTCTTTGGTTGTTTGTTTGAGGTTTTTTGCAAGAGATAAGGCAAATGTTCCCAGTACTACCAGCCATCCAAGGACTAAAATATGCTAAAGAGCAGTGCAGTAAGTTTGTAACAGCCTCAGAATAAGGGAAAGATTTCTCTTCAAGAATTCACAATTTTAATATTCACACCGTTTCCATGTGTTATATTCTTCTGTGCATTTGCACTTGAAATGTCAAGCAGCAGTGGTGTTTCTGTACAAGTTCTTGTGCATGCAGTGCACTAATTTTTATTCCTAGGATGACCTCTAGTGGCATCAAGGCCATTTTATTTAGGGATGAGTTTAATTTCTTTGGTCTATTTTTTTCAAAGGAAATAGGAATTCTCAGTGACAGAAAGCTGGTAAGATTGTGCTTGCTAAAAGGGATGTTTATTTTTCATTGTTGCTAAGAGAAAGATACTAGTAGCACAACTGGATGAAAATTCAAAACCAGTACCTCTTTGCCTTTTTAAAAGTTTTGCACTTTTAAGAGTAAAGATACTTTTGAATTTGCTTTGTACAACTATTGTAACATATTAGGTACTTTTAGAACTATTTACCAAATCAGTTTTTAATCAAATGCTTGTAACAGTTAGGGACAATTAATTTTAAAAACATTTATAAGTAATTGTTTGGACATTACGAGTTGATAGACTTTATCCTTTGGTAACTGTGAAGCTACACACCATAATAAACTTACTCTCTTGGTTTTGCATGGTATTTTGAGCTTCAAGTCAACATAGTTTATGGCTGAAATGAAAAACTCTTGAAGAGTTTTTTTCTATTTTTGTATCTACCAAGTTCTCCTGTAAAGATGATCACAGTCAGAAAAAAAGCCATAGATTCAAAGCAGCAGCTAGATAAGCTGCAATGATATCCTTGCCTTGCCACAGTACTTGAGGTTTCTTCTTAGGTCATATGTTTTGGGGTTTTCCCAACATTACATAGGAATTAAGTTTAAAACTGCAGGAGTATATTCTAATAAGAAGGCACTTCTTACACCTGTCCCTTCAGGCCCCAGTCTCACACAGACCTTTCATTCCACAGGTTTCTCTCCAATCCTTTTGGGGTGTTTTCTAGTATTATTTTTTGCTGTATTTTTTCTATTCCTTTTTTTAACAGGATTTACTATGTCCAGTGTTAAATTCTAGAGGCAGGCATGAGTCTTCTCTTTCAGTTTGTCTTAAAGAAAGAGAATACTGATATTTACTGAAAGTATTTGCAAATATGTCCTCCTGAATTGTCAGAGAAAATTCTGAGATTACTTGTGTGTTCCTATTAGGCTTCTGATGTGACTCACTCAAATCCAGCTATCAGTTGTCAGAAAAGAGCAAAGATATTTTTGGAACATGTGACATTTTTATTAGGAATCATGATCTTGTACCACAGCTACCCAGTACTCAGCTTTATTGACATTGACTTTGGCATTTCACTGTTGTTGGAACAGCTTGCAGTCTCTGTAATCTTTCTCATAGTAAGTATTTCTTCTGAAATAATGAAAAGTTTAGTGAGAGTTGTATTATTTAGAAATTCCTTCTGGTGACAGAATCTGGAGATGAAGCTTTCAATTCTCTAGTTTGGTCTATTGAAAAAAGATATTGAGATTCTGTGAGGGTAGTTACACATTGAAAAAGTCATCAAAGAAGTTTGCAGGATCTCTGTTCATGGAGTTTTCACAATATGTCTGGACATAATCTGGTTCAGTTTTCACCCAACCTTGAGCAGTTTGAACCACACAGGCTTCCAAGTCCCTTCCAACCAGAATGATTCTATGATTCTAAAGCATAGTGGAGTGAACAAAAAATAAATCTGGTTCTATGCACACAGACTACAGATTTTAGGCCTAAGCTTATTTGCTTTGCTTCAGTATGTCATTGAGTACCTCTCTCTTTTTGGCTCTAAAAAGCTGGTAGAAAGTTTAACTAAGAATCATAAGGAGTTTAAGGTGCTGCAAGTTTCTTTCTTCTGGCCATGTCCAGTGGGTGTGTTGGGCAGCTTGACTAGTTCTGTTTCAGTGCAGGTTTCCTCCATGAACGCTCTGTGTAATAAAAAATTCTATAATCTAATGAACTGTAAACAACAAATGGAGCTCTTTCACATCTGTCTTTCTGTGAGTTTTTCAAGGTCACACCTAGAGTAGAAATTTCTATCTAGCTGATTATGGAAAGGACAGGACAAGGGCTGAATGACAAATAGTATAGCAAGTGTGATATCCAGCATTTCAGAACAACCTGTAGTTCTGGTAAAAAACTTCTGCCATTTTATTTTTTGCTGAAATAGCTAAAGGAAATTAATTCATTCCTTCTTTGCTGAAAGATGTTTGCATATTTGAGATCAAAATAAAAATTCCTTGGAAGAATTAGCTAATAATATTCCATAAATGTGCAGAGGTTGGATTTAACTTCTCCAGATAAGAATCTTGTGGTCAAGTTGTAATTGTTTCTGGATATGTCAAGATTGTCTCTTCTCAGTATACAGTACAGCCAACAGTTGAATTACTCATCAAGCTCAGTGTCCTTTCCTTCACAGGTCATAGGAAAGAACTGAATTATGAGAACTCCCTAATAAGTTATTTCTTGTACTGTCTTGAGCTGGTAGCACAGCACAGACAGCCCAGCTGTCTGCAGCCAGTAGGTATGTGCATGGGAGAACTACCAAAAGCGTGGGGGTGGGATATGAATGTGGCCAGCAGGGATGGGGGTCCCAAAACCATAATCTGGTCACTACAACTGCCCAAGTTTCACATGGCCCTAATCTAATACATGTACCATAACACTGAACAACATCAAAGTGAATCTTCTTAAAGAGTGACATTCCTTTTGACATGAAATCCTATAGTTGCAGTTTCAGAAATTTTCTGGAAAACTCATGCATCATGCCAACATTTAAAAAAGCATTTAGGAAACTGTTTTAGAGGACCAGTGGAGTAGCCATGCTGGAGAGTGGAAACTAAACTTTCGGTAGTACTTTTGTCTTTATTCTACACTTAACTGAGGTGAAGTCTTAGTACATCTCTCTGCTATTTGCATAGAAAAAAACATCAGATCTGTGATAGAGGAGCTTCAGTCCAACATCTTTTGTCTTATTTGAGCCAAGAGTTTAACTAAGTAATTTGTAGTGCAACCCCATGCTCATAATATATTGATTTCACCAATAATGATATGTCTTTCCTTTGTGCTTTCCATTTCCTCTGCTGTCTTGCAGATGAAAGTAGCAAAAAGATCAAAATTGTTCCGACTGGTACAACCAGATGCATTTGTTTTGTTAGTATTCACTTCTTGAATCGAGGTCAAAACCTCCTTTATCGTCTAACTTGAAGTTAAACATCAGTTTAATGTCCCATCTATACCTATGTACAGCTGAAACAGAAGCAGTAAAGGATAAGCATGTATGCTTATTTTTCCTTAATATTCTTTCAAATGACATTGCTATAGTGTCCAGAATAAATGCTTCTGTGCATTGTCATGAGCATTTGTACTGACAACCACAGACAGTTCTATGCAGAATGCAGGTAAAACACCCCTTATTTTTTGAAAATGCGAGGCCTGTTGAATTAATCCTGCAGTTGCTATGTGCATTGCATTCCTAAATGTGATCTGCAATCACAGGCTTTGCTGCCCATGCTTATGTTGTTCATGCACAGTAGTCTGTGACACTCAATGTGACTGCACCTTTAACACCCTTAGGTATGTCTTATTCTTAGGAAAGTTGTGCTATATTATTCTCACTCAAGTCCTTCTCTTGTCCAGGTATTACTTTACAAAAATTGTGGTGCTTGTTGAACTGCAGTCTGGATATTGGTGGTGGGGTATTCCTAATGTCTCATGGCAAAGCTTAGAAAAAAGATTATTTTTTTTTCCATGAAAGCTCTTGGATTTTTTAGAAATGAAAGCTTACAAAGCCTCAAAGCTTATGCATGACAAATCACACCCCTTCTTGGGAGGCAGAGAAAGATCATTCAAGCATATCAGGTATGATTTTATCTAATAATATGAACAAGATAAATGATGCAAGAGGAATTGCATGTAATCAAAAGGTAAAAATTATTTATTAAGTGTAGGCAAGAATCTGAGTTAGTAGGGGGTTCTTGGCTAAGACCCAGCTCTTACTGTTCCACTAGATTAACTGGCATGTATGGAACATATTAAACTTGAAGCTGCTTTGGGGTTTTTTTTGTTTTTTCCAGTATATTTTAATTGTATATTTGGAAAGCAACAGAAAATTTTTAGCCATGATTGTTTCAGAAGCTTGCATGCTTAAGTGCAGTTGACATGTAGGTAATGCCTTCTGTTTTGTATGCCATATATTTTCAGGAAGAAAAATAAAGATCACTAGTTTCAAAGAAGAAACTTGAGGGAACTAAAGTGTGCCTCTGAATTTAGGAAAAATAGCTCATTGAGATGGAAAAAATAGCTCTACTTTCCAGGTGTACATTGGAAGTTAGTTTGAGCCAGAATGAAGCCAGAAAAACAATAAGCAATGCAATGTTACAAATAAAAACCAAAAAAAAACCCCAAAACCAAAAAAAAGCAGTATACCAATGGACCCTTTTACTAAATTCAGTGATTAAAATAAAAATCAAAATCAACAAAATACACATGTCCTTAATCCCCTGCACATCCATTAACTTGTAAAATGCTGCAAATAGGGCAGTGTGTTTCAGTGTATTCTATGAAAAACTGGCTGAAAATTTAAAAATTCTATTACCTTAGGGTAAGTAAATTGCTCTAAAACCCACAGTATAAACTCACCCAGACATTAAGATCTTTTCATCTTCTCCTGAGTTACATTGTGCCTACTCATCTTTGCTTTTGTATAAGGTATATGCATGGTGCCCAGTGACAAACATAGGTTGATATGGCCCAGGGGAAACATAAAGAAAAAGAGGAGATTACTTGTAAGGTGATCCTTAATAATGATAGCTGGGTAGTTCTTTAAAAAAAAAAACCTTACAACATATGTTCCAGTTTGAAAGCACTAATGCTTGAGTGTGCCAAAATCTGCAAAGCTGATAAATAATGCAGTAAATATATTAATGGGATACTAAAGTCAATTCTAAATTTGGTTACATATAAATTAAAGCAGATAAACATTAGACTATCTAGTGAAAAAATGAAAATATTTGACAGCAAAAGCACAGCTGAAGGGCAGGGCACAATGTTACTTGAGGCGCAGGACAATAAATCCCTAGGAGTTTGACTTCCAGGATACACTCAGGTTGAGAAATATATGAGCACCCCTGAGAGTATAAAGTTCAGGGTCACAGAGAGTTTCTTGCAAAATTTTCTGACTGTAGACAAGAATCTGCCAGAGTATTTCAGGTTGTTGCCAGCTTGCAGTAAACTATGGTGATAACACTTGGTATCATTCTAGAAATAGTGTGTTTCATCCATGCTTTCCACATGGCTTTGGAATAGTGATCCAGTTAGCAGGTGCTATAATTTCTCTCTGGTACTGTGTGATTTGATCATGTAGAATGTGTTGTAAAATTTGCCACTTCCTGTACTCCAAAATTGGCCTTTTCATTAAAATAAAATAATTGTATCTTAAAATGCCTCTTACCATCTTCTTTATGGGAAAAAAGGCACCAAAAATTACAAAACTTTATCATATGAACTGTCAACTCATGCAGAGCTCACCTTCATTTCTATGCAGGCAGCTGGTATCAATTGTATCCTGTGCTCACTTCACCAAATGGGCTGTATATGAAGATGAAGCAAAAACAGTTAGCCTGAAAGTAAACATAAAATTTGCTAGCTATTTCCCTACCCAGTGCAGAACTGTCAGTCTCTTCTTTACATTTTGCGACTCAGTATTCTTAAAAGAGTCTTCACGACATAGGATTCCTAATTTTTCTCACTCAGCTCTATGTGCAGTTATGTTAATGTAAAGAAACTGATACTCCTTATCAGTACATGGCTGACTGCTGCCAAAATAGTTCTGTTGTACAGAACTGGATGCCAACAGAAACCCCTAGTATACACAGAGCCAGTGCTTTCCTAAACATGCATGTCATACCTCCCTGCACCCCTGAAACCTGGGGCTGCACTATCCAGGATTAAATTGCAGCAACTGCATTTGTTGCCCAGGAGAAGTCACTGAGGCACAAAAAGTGTCTGTGGTATTACACTCCAACTGAATGAAATCATCTCAGCTGATGCACTAAAAGCATAGAGCTAAACTGTACAGCTGAGTTTCATATGACAAGCTGTCAGTCAATGAATTAAAAGTCAACCCTGACTGAACAAAGCAGATACCACTTTGAATATCTTATAGTTAATATTTTAACAGTAGTATCTCTACTACATCTTTTAATATATTGCAAATTTTTTCATGTATATGTGCAAAAGCTGATGTCATGATTTTTCAATGCTTCATAATCTACATGGACCTTGTATCTGTGTGGTTAATATATATATTCTGTTTCTGCATGGGAAGGCAATACAATAAAAAGAAACTTCAGAGGAAAAAAAAATCTGTAACAAAAGAAAGCTTTTTTTTTTTCTTAGGTGTCTAAATTAAATTTGTGAGTAAATATTATGCTTTTTATGTTTTACAGTCTATTCATTCAGTGTCCCTCTAACATTATTTTTATGACTGAGCCTATGTACTGAAGAATGCTAACATTAGATATGAGATACAGTGAGCCAGTAACCTTAGCTTCCTTTATTGCCTGGGCTAGTAAGAGGAGGGGTGTGAGGCAGCAGAAGCCCAGGACCAAAAAGAGGCCACTGCAGGGAATCATCAGGAAAGTAAAGAGGAGGATAGGGGAGAATAGAAGTAGCAGGGAATGAGGAGGAGGCAGAAGTTGCAGGAAACATAATTGTTGAAATACAGCCTACCAGCCCTTAGATGTCTTTTTGCTTGGAACATCAGGAAAGAGCCATGATCCTTTGTATATATTAGAGTAGGTGTATATTCCAAAGGTCTAGTCTTTAGAGCAGAATGTTATTCAGTTCACAAATACATTTCTGCTATGAGCAGGCATGACAAGAAACTGAAATGGACAGTACAACAGCTTGGGGAAAGACACTGGAGAACTTACAAAGCAGTGCCCTGGCAGGCATGCCCTGGACTTGACTTAGTACTGGACTTCACCTGACGCTGTGATCTGTTCTCTCCTGCTGTTGTGACCTGAGCTCAGTGGTGTGCACAGGGATGTGTAAGTTTTAGCCATTTGTCTGATGCTATCTCTGCTGCTTGGGCCACACTCATCTCTTTCCATTCACAAGACTGTGCTGCTCACCTTGTCTACAGCTGTTCTTCTGCCTCTCATCACCAGCTAGGGATAATGGACAGACTTGTATTCATGGGTGAGGATGCTGCACCCTTTTTATGATACAGGTTTTCATTTCATACAAAAGGCTTTATTATTATTTCTGAAGGTAACATGCAAACAAATAATTCCTTCTATGGCATGTAATCAGCAGAAAAAAAACATTCTTTTGCTGTTTTTATATACAAGTGACAAAATTTTGCCTAAGTTTGGCTGACCTTTCAGAGCTAATACAAAAATATTTTTCCAAGTACTAGATGTCCTAATAAACCAAGGAAGGAAGGCTATACTCTGGCTTGTATCACTCTGTAATAACTAGCAGAATTCGGTGATGTTTTCATGTAGGGAAGTCCTCACTTCAGAAACAGCATTAACATTTTAAGATGTAACTCTCTTCCACCCTATATTATTTCCCTTCTTTATAAGGGGTTAGAGCTGCTGCCTCCTGAACCCAGACACGGTCACAGATTGTGCAAACAGGACAAATGCTCTTCAGTGTGCTCAGGAGAGTCCCCTTTAACCTGAAATTGGCTCACCCTAGGTCTGGCTGGAATATTCATGGAAACATAGTAAGGATTCTCACATGGTCTGTGAGCATGGCTCACTTGGGAGCCAGTAACTCCCTAAATCATTGCAGTTTGTTCCGCAAGAGCACATTTCCCTCAAGCCTGGCTGCTGTGTGTTCATGAAGTTCAGAAAAGCATGAAGCCTCAGGAGCTCTTCAGTGAGTGTCTCTCCATAGGTTCCATCTGTAGCTCTGTGCATTCCCACATTATACCTTCTCTTGGGGATGAAATGTGACAAATCAGAAAATCCTCATCCCTTGCAATCATGGAAAGGTTTTCTCCTTTCCTTAAACATTCTGGCATGGTTATGATGACTTTTTTCTTACCTGTAATGTTCAAGTATAACTTTTTCTACAATGTCACTGCTGTAGCATCTCCTCCGCCTCCTGTCTTGTTTGTTCACTTTAACATTTCAAGCAGTTTGTATTTTTATCTTTTAAGGGTACCTTCCCCACCATAAATGTATTCACCCTATCCATTTTTGTAACCACATGCAGCAAGGCCTTTCAGTGTGTGAAATGAGATTTGTGTGGGCTTTGCCCACCTTGACTGTCTTGAGCTTAGCTTGAGCTAAGTAATGAAATAAAATGCTATATCTGTATTAAGCTATAGGGTGCTACTACAAGAGATTAATGGTTTCAGCTGTGTGTTGAGAGGCAGAGAGGGGTCATTGCTGCCCTCTTGTTCCAAACAGAATTCCTCTCCTTGTGCACTCCTCAGGCCTTGTGACCAGCTGACATAGAATTTATTTTCTTCGCAGAAATAAGAGTTGAGGTGGAAACCTGCATGTATTGTACAGCAAATCTTTTGGGTTTTTTTCATTTTTTCTTGAGTTAAAAAGGTCAAAAATGTTTTCTTGGGAACCTAAAACTCTTGTCATTCATCTTGGAAACAGAAACTGTTGTAACACTAGTAGGTAACTTCACATTTCCTTTCACCACTGAACATATAAACCATGATGGAAAGGCTGTTTTACCATCTCTCAGAATAAGCATATTGTGTATTGCCTGTTAACTAACTCTGTTACAGGATAGGGAAATCATATGCTGCTTTCTTAGGCTAACCTAGGCTACTCTTAAGGTATTTCCTTAGCTCTCCTTTACCTTGAACATTTTCTCACATAGTTTCCAGATATCTTCCTTATTTATACTAATTATCTGAATTTATTGCTTTCCAAAGTTAATCTCTCTTTCGAGAGCTACTGCTGTCTCTTCTTTTTGCAACAGCTTTTGGTCTTGTTATAGTTGCCAAAACCATTGCAAAAAGTGGTTGAATGCATTTTAGATAGTGTTTTATGCCAAGTATGAATGTTTAAATTGCTTTTATTTATATCAAAAATTAATGTTCCAGTCTTTATTGATGAAAAAAAAATTATAAGCAATTTGATTCAAAACACTAGTTATTGACTATATCCTCTGCTAAGTAAGGCTTAAGGAATTTGAAGAAGCATTTCCAGAAGACAGAAATGGTTAATGACCCCCATTTCATTACCTTTTAAAAGCTAATCTTTATTTTAATTAAAAGTTGCTTCTTTGGACACCATATAGTCATTGCTTAAATCTGATCATTTATCCTATAGCTGTTTCAAGTCCCTCTGAAGAGCTAACGTTTGATCCAGTAGAAGAGAATCTTCGAATGCAAATTGAAGAAGAAAAAAAAAGGTATTACTTCTGCCTCAGACTTCTACCACCCTTCAGAAGATTAATTATACTGATAGTATATTCCAATTACAATTCTGCACACACAGCTACCCTCAGGGTTTTCTCTGACATTTTAAAAATATCAGCTTTGTGGTTCACTAATAGTTTTTAAATTTGTGTATATGCTCTGGGTTTGTCTGTCAGATGCCACAGTAGATGAGAGAGGAAAATTTATGCTTGAGCTAAAGGTTAAAAATAAATAAAACAGCTTAATGTCCTTCCTCAGGATTAGTGTTTGCAATTTGTTGTTTGAATCCAAATGTAATGTGAGCCTTTTGGGTTGATTCAAAAAAGTCCTGCCTTTCTTGACCTAAGGAAAACCTTTAGGTTATACAGGATTCATTAAGTGTAAATAATATGCAGAATACACATTGATTAACTGATCCTTGCTCCAATGTCACTGTAGCCAGGAGGATTAAAAAAATAGATACAAGGATATCAGTATGAAGTATTTTGCTAGCATTTATGTTATTCACAATCTCTGAGGAAACTTTTGGCTCTTTCATACTCCTGGTAAATCTCCAAGTGTCTAATAGCCAAGAGGGTAATGAAGCGTCCATCTGACAGGAGCACCAGTCTCAGCTCCTCTCTGAATCCAAGATACCAGTTATTTTTTAATGGTAACATGATGAGAATTCAAAAGAAATAATTTTCATAGTTGATTGAACCTGTATTTTAACTGTTAATCAATGTTGATCCCACTTGAATTTCACTAGCTTCTTTATGAAATAAAAGGTGGTTGGAATAAGTTTCTTGCACTTACTGTCCTGTGAAGCTTTTATAAAATATGTTTCCTTCTACCACCTGTCTCTGTCCTCAGTGTCTCTGCTTATTATACTTTATTTTATAGTTTAAATCTCTAGCTGTTCTAGGTAGGATTAACCTTTGTTCAGATATATGTTGGAACATTTGTAATACACTTTCTTCTTCTCATATGAGCTATAAAACAGTGTACAGTCGCTTCAAAGGGCTGAAGGTAGAGATTGAGCACCTGCAGCTTCTTATGGAAAAAGTGAAGATGAAGCTGCAAAAAGACTTTGAAGTCTGGTGGTCTGAAGAGACAAAAAAATCCCAGGTATGAAATCATTTTGTATTTCTTTCATTTTCATGTAAATATAACATCTTCAATAATTTCTTAAAGAAGTAGTCCATTGACTAGATAGAAAGGAGTATGATGGATGGGATTCAGGGTCTGGTTCGCCTGTGCTATTGCCAATGTAAGTTGGGCAAAGGTAATGTGAATTATACTTGTGTGAAGCTAAAAAAATCAGACAAACCCATTTTGTTCCTGTTCTGTGTTCTGTTTTGATGTTCTCCAAACAACTTGAGAAGAATGGGCCCAAAATGCCAACAACTCTGAAAAAACATTTTCAGATTGCAAAAAATAATCTTTTTTACTGCTAGCAGAACTATTATTTCATCAGGTTTTTTGCATCAAATGTAGTTACTTTTTAGCTTCCTTTGCTCCCAAAGACTCCAGTACCCTTCCAGCTTCCCTAGGCTCACAGAGGGTTAGCAGCTCCCAGCAGTGTTTCCTCACTCTCTAGCTGAAGTCACTTGTGAAAAAAATTAACTAAAGAGCTGTCATTTTAACCAGTGTATTAGAAGTTCATAACACAATCAGTCTGAAAACTACACTCTACTGAAACAACCTAGCTTTCTTGTTCTCCCCTTCTGCCACTTTTTTAATGACTTGCAAGTAGTGACATAGCAACTCACAACAAAGCTCTGCCATGAAACGTACACCAGCCTTGGGAAAAAGAATGTTGAGTGTGGTCCGCCCTATATCATTTATTATTAACTGGAAGAGAAGATTTAAGCCTTGAGGAAAAGTTGTTGAAAACAAAGAAAGTTTTAGCCTATACTTTGGTTAATTCTCATGAGTATAAATTTAAGCAGTATTTCTTAAAAATAAGCAGCCTAAAATAAATAGAGAACTTAACATGGGGAGCTTAGTTATCCATACAGTGCCACCTAAGTAGCTTAACAGCAAGGTAGCATTACCAAATACTTTTCCAGTTAAAATCCCTAACCATATTAGTGGCAAAGAGGATGACATTTTAGTCACCCTCCTGTCTAAATATTTAGGCTTTTCAAAGCACTGCAAGTAATGTTCATGAATCCACTGCAACACATTTTTCTCTATCCCTTAACAGGAGAGTTCCAGGATTCAACCTCTCATGATTTATCAGTAGAAGATTAGAAAACTGGAAAATGTAATTGGGATTGCTTTCTTAGATCTTGACCTATCTATACACCTGAGCTCCCTAAGAAACTGAAATCAGTGAATATATGCTGTTGCATATTACAAACCTGTAACTTGAGCTTAAAAATACTTGAGCCAATTTAAGTATTTTTCTCTTTGTTCAGAAGTGTTTGTGCAAGTTCAGACAGCACTGTGTGATTAAGACTCTGTGTTTTCTGACTGAGCCATTGCTTACCTTTTTATTGCTGAAATGTATAGGCCAATACAAAGCCCTTTAAAAAAATCCCATCCTCATAATTTTGTTTTTTAATCTAAACCCAGCAGGAAAAGGCAGAGATGATTACCTCACCAAATACTTCCACTGTTTATCCACAGTTTATCAGATTCTCACAGCATCTATCACCTAACAGGTAAATTGTTTATTTTTCTCTTCCTTCCTTCCATAGTAAAATTGTAGTTGTCCAGAATACTTTTGCAAATATCACACTGAAACACTGTATTTTCAGTTACAACAGAAATGATTGTGTAGAAAATGAAATTTTATCATTCAGTTATTTGGAAGTCCTATTGAACATAGGACCTTAGTTCTTTTGACTTGTTGGTCTTGGAACCTTGGAAACCTTTCTCTAGGGGCCCCATGACAGCTAAGAAAGGCAAACCTATTATCAGTCAGTTCTGCTGTATGAAGAGACTATATTTCCTTTGGGATGTATGCAGAGGACTTCAAACCAAAAAAAGTTAAAAATTATTTCATATACATCCTAGACAGACTTGCTACTGAAAAATGCCATGGCACTACATTTATGCAGCATATTATTCCACAATGATATTATATTTGATATTGTAAGATGCCGATGTGTCATCTAGAGGAGAAAAATGTAATCATCTTGGTTGTTTCATCAACAGTCACCTCTGATTTCAAAAGCTCTAATTTAAATTTGCAGTAATAAGTTTTCATAACTGTAAGGGAAAGTAGAGTGCAAGAAACCACATACCTGACTGTGCAGGTTTCCGTATTCAAGGATAATAAACGGAAGTGTTCTCTCCCCTTCCTTCTTCCTTTCTCCCACCCTCTTCCTATTTCCCTCTCCACCTTTCTCTTGCCCTCTTTTTCTGCCTCTCCTCCTTCTTGTTTTGCAATTAACATTTCTCTCATGAGTGGCTTTACCTACATTTTTATGCCAGCCATCTGCATAAATGATGTTTCCTGCTTTTCAACAAGCATAACATCTCCTACATGTCATTAATAATGAATACTGAATTTTCTTAAAACTGTAAAATAGCTTCTAAGTTTTATTTTACACTCTCATGTCTCTGTAATAAATGCTCCCTAAATTATCGACATAGTCCTCTAAAGTTTTCTGAGAAGACATTTTCAGATCTTTCAAACTGATGAAAACCAACTCCAGTCTTCTCTACTTTGCTTTGGTTCTTATTCTGTGTCCTCTCAAGACTTAAGCATTAATCACTTTGCAAATGGTTGGCAGGTTTTAGGCCTAATCTGTGCTCTTCATTTCTGGTCTCAGGCTGAAGGTTACTTGTCCCAGAGAAAAGCTGATGGAACAGAACATGAAAGCATTTTTGCTCTAGCTTAGCACAAATTCAGCCAAATTAGCTCAAGCAATCCATGACTGTCACTGTCTTTAACTTTGTACTGTCCTTTGAGCTAAGCACCTCTTGCACAACCTCTTTGCCCCACTAATCTTGGGAACAACAAATTTCAGTTGACGTGGTGATGCATTGCTCAGGAGAGCAATACCTTCTGCATCCTAATTAAAAATTCGAGAACTAAGAAGAGCACATGGTAATGCCCTGGCAGTTTCCAGTGCAATGGGGGACTGGCTCCAGCAGTGGTGAATCCTCCTTTCCCTACCCTAGTTCAGAAACAAGATTGCATAACTGGTTTCTTTACCGTTTTTTTTTTTTTTTAGCTTTTCTATCAAGCGCCTTTACTGTTCATATTTATTACTGGAGGACAAGTCTAAGAAAAGTCCATCTGGCATTTTGACTAGAACAGGGAAAGGCGCGTGGTTGCTTTCAGCTGCCAAGCTTACTTCAGAGTCCTGTACTGCCCCACATGATTTCCTGCAAAAAAGCAGATGTTCTTTACAGTGAACAGTTTTTCTGTGTCTAAGTAATGGGCATATTGATTGAGGCTGACTGGATGATCTTTGTATAAATATCACAGACAGAATATTTATCTCCTGGAACAAAAACTGTAGAGGGAGTAAGGATGAATGTAGTTTTATTTTCCCATCTATATCAATATTCTTGCAATAATCTTTAAAAGTCAAGCCCTCTTTCCTTCCTATGGTTCTAGAAAGTTGATCTTATGTTAGATTGTTTAAACATATTTTACTCAGGTATATTTCCAGTGGCATGTATATGGAAGTGGAAACACTGTTTCTGCTTTTCTGAGGCAGGAGCTATAGGCTTAACATCCCACTGTGCATGAAAATTTACTTTTTCCTGTACCCGTGTCAATAACATTTTAGAATAACGGTTTCAAATTTCACAGACTTTAAAAGAATAAAATAGTGGAATATTTCTTTCCCAGAGATTTCCTTGGCCCCAGTTGACACAAGAACTTTACTTAACCACTTCCCATAATTGTGTAGGATGAGTCCAGCCCACAGGCACTTCTTTCACATAGTCCTGAGACACAACTGGCTCTTTTTTTCTTACTTGCCTAAAAATCATCCCTCTCTTTCTTTAGAATGATGTTGCTATCTTCACCCAGCAGAATAACCAGCCACCAAAGCAAAAGCTGACACAAATTTTGTTTGATATAATGTGGTGTAAATAAAACCTGTTTCCAAGCTGGGATTCTGTTAACAGAGGTGTTCAGTAGATGTAAGATCTAGAACTTAGTAGGCTAAATTCTAAGACTGCTGTTGACAAAGTATTCAGTAAAACCATTCATATGAACTCCAGAATGAGAATGGATGTAAATACAAACTTCAGGCTAGAAATAATAAGTTATATAACTCAGCATGCAAAAGACACAGGTATATTCCTAATCCTTATATTTGTTTGAACAAAGTCCTTTGATCACCTTCTGGTCCATGTTTTGGGTGGATTGTTATTGTTTGACACACCTTAGTCATGTTTCCAGAGAAAATTAAGCCTTGGGAAGGCTCAAATTTTATTTTATACTAAGTTAATTTATAACTAAAATAACAGAGAAGGGAGGCTGGTAATCCTTTTGAGGCTTAAGAAAGATATGCACACCTAAAAGGCACTTGATTCATGGCCAAATACGTCTCTTTTTTCAGTTCAAAAAACGGATGAGTTGTTACAGCATCAGAATGAGTCTATGTTAATAAAAGAGTTGAATAGTGACCGTTTCTGCCTCAGTCAGAGACGTCTGAACGCTTGTGGTGCTACCTGCAACTCATACTGTATATGCGTTTATGTCTCTTAATGGGTTCCTGTCAAGTCTGCAAGAAGTCTGAAAATGCATGTCAGGTCAGCACTCCATGTGTACACCACACATTCAGAATTCAAGCACAGCTTTTTGTTCTTTCTCATACAGTCTCTCCCACAAAGGCTTTCATTTAAGGAATTTATCAGATCCTTGTCTATTCAAATTGCTTCTCTCACTGAACATTTATTTTCAGTAGTGTTGAATGGTTCTTGTATTCCCTTTGAATCATATAAATGTTAGATAGTTATTCAAATCTTATAAAAATTTTGAATTTTTTTCCTCTTCTCAGAAGGAATGCATTCCTTTTTATCTCAATCAAATCTTTCTTAACCTCACTCATTTCCTTTTACTGCATCTCATTTGTCCTATTCCAGCAAGCCCCACAGTATGTACGACCTCAGACTCCTCAGATGTTCTGTTTCTTATTCAAAATCTTCCTGGCACTTTAAATTCCCTTGGAGACATTTTCAAATAACTGTTCGTGTTGTCCGATGACTTTGAGCATCAGATTTTTTTAACAATTCTTATCCTGGATTGCAACAGTTACTCCCTATATTAATGTTGTGTGAAACAAGGTCAATGTTTACATATTTTACAGCATTTTCTGTCTAATCGTTTTTTTATTCCTGCCAATTTTCTGCAGTGTTACATAATGATAAAACCAATCGGGGAATAACATCATCAATTAATGACATTTCAAAGGTTTTCACATTCTTTGGTAACAACTGGAATAATTTATCTATGAATTTGCAAGTTAGGCCAAGTTTAATTTTGTATCCAACTACTAAAATGCTCAGCTTTTAAGCAGCTTGAATCTTTCCTGTCTGTACACTGAACATCTGTTCCCCTCATGTCCAAAGCTCAGGATAATTGGACAACTTCAGCTGAGGTTTTCTTAACATTACAGAGGTTGCACACCTTCAAATTTTCACTTTCCATTTTAATCTACCTGATTTTCCATTATTTTTCAGCTGGCAAATTAAGTACACATACCATGACATGCATCATCTCTGCAGCTCTTCTATCCCGTGTACTTGATGGAGCTGATCAATCCATGGATCTGTTGGCTCTGGTCCTTGGGTTCCTGCAGCAAGGGAAACACTGCTGCAACCCTGTGTACATCTCTGTGACCACTGCTCCATGCCTGACTGAGAAATACACCCCCAACAGAGGATTCTCTCCCCCCAAACCCCCAAAAAAGAAAGTTTTCCACTGGGTGAAACTTTAGATACTAGATTATAAAAACAAATAGACATATAAAATTGACAGACTCTCTTAAATATAGATAAAAAGTAGGAATTGCAGAAAAAATAGGAATTTTACTGAAGTTGTCAGGAAAAAGTCTTTGAGATTTCTTAGATTCAACTCAGGGAAAAATCAGATAGATTCAGAATGAAAATGGAAATTATACACTGTCAAAACAAGCTGAATAATGTCAGAGGTTAAAGCTTAGGTGACAGACAAAGAGACATGACTTACACACCATGTATGTCCACCCAAATAAAAAATGTGATCCAGGAATGCCTGTTTGCACATTACAGAAATGTTGAATGACACCTCTAGAGATCTCTGGATCAACATCTTGCTTGAGAAAGACTTTCATCACACTAAAGTGAGACAGGCATGGTTTTGTTTGCCTTTGTTGGAGCATCCTGAGATGTCCAGTCCTTCATGCTGATCACACAGAGAGGGGTAACATTACCCCCACCCCATGCTGGCATAATGACTTTCCATTAAATCTAGAGCATTACTAGAACATTTCTCAATTTTTTGCATTACTAGAACAGCAACTAACACTTGGATGAATAAGAAGTTCCTGATTTCTAAGAAGAGACTAGAAACAAGTTGCATCTGAGCATACAAACCACTGCACAGCAAAATTACACTCTTTTGACCCCTTATAATTCAGCTTATCTTGGGATGCCATTATCAGAGCTTCAGTATGAAGGATGCAATTTATCCCCATACAGACCGTCCCTCTAGCCTAAGAACTAGAGAAATCTCTAGGATATAAAAAAGATGGATTTGAGTTGTGCCAAACTGAGGGACTAATTTGTTAGATTAGTACGCTTATTGTTAACCTCTTATGTGGAAGCAGAACTTTGAGTCATTTAAAAAAATAGTTATAAGTTCCTTATAAATTTCTTTAACTTGCAGGAGAACAATTTGCATCCCATAATAAAAATGTCTGCTTGCAACCCCACAGGCACAGGATAGGAGATTCAGGTCCATCTCTAAGCACAGTAATGTTGGTTTCCTGATTCTGGGCGTCATTTCACTCAGTCTAAGTGGGTTTTTTAATATTGCTTTCCATGGGTGCCAAATTCTCCCAGAGCACCCTAAGGCAAGTTTTGCCATATTGTCCACAGGTCCAGGAATGTACTTGAAAGTGACATCCCTAGAGTTCCAACCATGCCACACCTGTAGTATATAGGGGTTTTTTAAATCAGTCTGAATCTAAATCCCCTTTCAGGGGTTTAACAATTTTGGGTATATTTTTTTTTATTATATCAATGGAAAAAAGTAGTTCAACTATATAAACTACTGCACCTTAAAAATAAAATACTTCAGCTGACTCACAGTATTTGTAAAATTATACATTTTGTGCATGGAAAAGAGAAAGAAAAGACACTTATTTCAATGCAAAGAAAGCAATGAGAAAGAATCACATTAAGTCACATTATGTTTGTTGTAGGCTAAGAATAGTCAGGGATGTTTGCTCAGTTCAGTTGATGTGTAGCAATTTATTAAACCACGGTTATGTGACTTGGATGCTTCAGTATCTCAGAGCAAAGACACAGAGGCCTTTAAGAAAACTGAATTTAAAACACTAAATCACTTTGTTTTAAAGAACTGCCAAATCAGTGGAAAAAATGTTCAGGAAATCCTAAAGCAGAATGATGATATGAGGTTCCCAGATATTGTTAAACTACATAGTAGGTAATAACATCACACATCCTTTCTAGCTCTTTTATTATATAGTGTGATAAAGTACAGAATATTATTAACATTAAATAAGATACTGCTTTAGTTGAATTAGGCAGGTGTGAATGGTATGGGACTCGAGGAGTTAAAGAGAATCATTCAGCAAACCTGGAGCTGTTCAACTGAAAATGACTTATACTCCTGGGCACAATATCTTCTGCAAAACTGAACCTGGCACAGTGTAATACAGTAAAATTTTAGTAATAAATTTCTTTCCCTTTTCAAATTCTCTGCCAGAAATATCAATTCATCAGCCAACAATGAACAAACTACTGCAGAGTTAGAAAAACAAGGACTTGCCAATCCTGCCATCTACTGGAAAAATCCTTACACTGAGTAATTTACTTTTTCCACTCTAAGATTGCCACCAGATCTGGCAGTATATGCAACTCCCAGGAAAAGCAGAGTCCCTAGATATCCAGTCGTGGAAAATTGCCTCCCTAACAGTGAGCTTCCTTGATAATGATATCTGCAGAGGCAGGAATGCACAGCAGCTGTTTGTAATATATTTGGCTATCATCAACAAGCCCCATCCCAAAGTCCTCACTGAGTTTTTATCCAGTCTCTTACTGATTTTGGTAATAATTTTGTCTGACTAAAGAAAGAATGGAAAATGAGCAAAGGCCTCACTTGGCTAATAGTCAGTTTAGTTATATTGAACTAAATATACCATTACAAACTGTACATTGGATATATCAAAGTGCTTTACAAGTCTGCCTTAGAAGGCAAATACTAAAAGTATTTTTTTATGAAGTTATTTGTCATTATTTCATAGCCACATTCTCTACATAAACATAATCATCATATGGATTAAACTAAAAATCCTCTTTCAGTAAACAAGTGTTTTATATAGATTTTTAAAAATCTTGAAAAACACCTTCATTGTAGTTAATTAGTGTATGTATTAATATTGCCTACACAAGGGCTGTATTCTTTTCTTTATTTCCTTCTTTTACCTTCATTACTTCATCTCCCATTCCAGTTCTTCAGGCACCAGTAGAGACAGCCTGTATGAAGATCCAGCTGTGAAAGACAATTCAATCACTTTTGGAAACCCAACTTTAAAAACAAGGTAAGAACTGTACCTTGGGTACTCAGAGGAAAAAGCAAAATACAAAATAATACAAAGCCTTCACAAGCCTCCACCAGTCTATTTAAAAACAGTCTCCTTGAAACATAAAATTAATTTTTTTTTAAAACTGCAGATTTTCCTGCAACTTCCAAACCAACTGTAGGCTGCCACATAGCTTTACAATCTGCTGCATCATCAGTATTACAAAGGAGGTTTCGTTTTTGGCCTAAGGCTTTTTTATCTGTGAGCTTATGAATATTCATGAATGTGTCTTCCCAGCCTTCTCAGAGAAAGGGAGTCTGAAAGAGTAAATAAAAACATTTGAAAATAAGAGAAGTCAGAGTATGCATGTATTGCAGAATTGTAGCATGCAGGAAGGAACTAGGCAGAGATTTTTTCGTACTTGTGATTTTGTCTTTAAAATATTTTTAATCACCCTCCCACAAATTATTCTATTAAAATAAAATGGCAACAGTTTCAAGCTTGGCAAAAGTTATATGTCATGTTTTCTCAAAAGAGGTACTGCTTTGTGAAAATTATCTTAGCAGGTTAACAGAAACTACTAGGGTTTTGAGCCTCTCTGTTTTTTCTAGTCTGTTTATTTCCAGATTCTTTTCTCCCACTGAAACATTATACCAAGTCACTCTGCTTCCAGAAGTTATATTCTTATTGTGCTCAACAGCTCTGGCAATTAACACCCTTAGGAAAATACGGTCAAGTTACTATTTTTCCTGCTGCATTAGTAAGAAGAAAGCACAAGAGGTTTTTTCTTTCATTTTCCAAAACAATCCATTTCTAGAGCAGAAAAAAATCGTGGCAAATTTCATCCCCCAAAACCTAATGTTTTAAATTTGGGTTTAAGAAAAGCAGAAGAAAAATAGAAGCTAAAATGGAATTTAGAGTGTACCTTCACAATATAGTGTGGGGTTTTATTTTTTATATTGTTGCTAAGTAACTGAAAATCAATCAAGAATAGTCCCTTATTGTCCTGAATACCACTTGATCATTTACTTCTGTGTATGTATGAAAACTTAATTCCCCCACTGTAGGCAAAAATTCTATTGATCTGTTCAGATGTATAGCAGTCTGAGGCAAGCAAATACATGACACAGTCACATCCATCATTTCCTTGGTAAACTCACTACATTAAGCTTTTCCACTTGGAATTAAGTATTTGACTCAGTACTACGGTATTTTTAACCCTTTGTGAGAGGCCTATAGCTGTAAAGCAAGTAGCCTTACCACACTAAAGAGATAGCAGCTAGTCTTAGGAATCTACATCAGACAACTAAGAAGTCCTGAGATCAATTATCTGCTAAACTATGTCATATCTAACAATACGTCTAAAGAATAAAATCCTTCATGGTGAAAAAAAGAGGAGACAGAAAAATTAACTTTCTTACTCACTTGACTCCACAAGCATGCTTTCTTATTTCAGGACCCCACCAAGTTCAAGTACATCTATTCCTCTGACTGGAGACAGCCAGGCTGATGCTGACATCCTGGCTTTCATAAAAGCAAGACAGAACATCCTGCAAAAGAAAGGTAAATCCTGCCAAAAAATAGGAAGCCAACCCAAAATCTCCAGTACAGCATTTTAAAGCCAAAATAGCTTTAATCCACATTATACAGATGCAAGTGAGAATTGATTCAGTTAAATTATATTATGTTCTCAGCCTTTCTAAGCACTTGAGGTTCTTCACATGTATTTCTTAAGTAGCTCAATGCTGCAGTGCAAAACTATGAAGGTTCTCTGCTTTACTAAGCCGCCATCAGTGAATGTCTGGGACCTGCATGGCTGTGCAACCTGCATAGAATATTATTTTACCCTTAAGCAAATGCATTTGAATGCAGTTTCTTGATGATTCAAATTTTTCTGTATAGATTTTCTTTAAACTATCTGTCCTGGTTTTCATCTGGTACAAATTTAGTTGTAACAGTTGAAACCAAATAAAGATTACTCAAATGGTTGCACTGTACCCCTACCTCAGGAGGCAGACTGGCCCACTGTGCCCAGCAAAGAGTATGTCCTTAACAAGTATTTCACTATGTCAAGGCCTAATAAATATTTCTATGAGTATTTGTCATCGAATCAGGTATCCAGAGCAATCATAGGAAGGTAATAAAGTTCACTCTAGAGTGTAGATAAGTAAAATTGGCAGGAAGCAGAAAGCAATAAATAAACAACAGGGACACTGCAAGGTAGCCTAAAAGTAATTTATCATGATAAAAAAAAAAAATGACCTGTGCTTTTTCTTTTTCCTGAGTAGTATTTTTTTAGTGGCAGCAACCAATTAGACAGAATATGAGCATGATAGTGGTTACTGAAGCAATAACTTTCCATCAGCACTTCAGTGCTGATGACAGCATTTTTCAACAGGCTATCTGCACCTGGCAGATGGTGTTAGCACTGCCACAAAGTGGGGCTTTGGTATCACACTGCTTATCAGAAAACTGTCAGGTAAACACATACTGGCTGAAAAAAACAGCCTCCCTACACTCATCCAAAGCAAACACTTAGCACACTTAGGCTTTGGGATCCCTTTTGCCTTTATTTAGAAAAGCTGTTGTCAGGTTTCTTTTGCAAATGAAATTAAACTGGATCTATAGGTAGCTCATCAGAAGAAGGTTAAAGATAAATGTGTTACAACAAACATTTCAGGCCTTCAGAAGGTCCAAATCTGACTCAATCTGTGACGTAGAGTAATGTAATTAACAGGAGCACATCTTATCCTATGATCATCTCCTAAATCATGCCACATCAAGAATGTCTCTCTCAAATGCTTTTTCCATCCTGATTGTTTTCAGCCAGTGGCTATCACCTGGCATCATCCATCAGTTTCAGAAGGGACTAGACATTATCGATATTGACAACTATTTAGACCCTAAGTCATAAAAGGTATTCTTGCAGAACAAAGGACAGTCAACACTTTTAAAATTATTCTGAAGTTCAGTTAGACAAGATGAGCTGCCGTAAGTAGATGAAAAAGAAATGGAGTAGCATTTGATCATCCTGGCAGTGAAGGGCTGGATGACTCAACAAATTGCTAAGCATAAGCAGGAGAATAAAAAAAGTAAAGAAAGTTTGTCTGTTGAACAAACATGTAGGGATCTGATGTGTCATGACAAGAGACAGCTCAGCAGCAAGTTCTGAGAAGGATTTGGAGTCAACTTGCAGATATAAGAAGGCTTTTCTTCCTTGTGAGGAAAGGGAAAGCCTTCCAGATTTAACGGATGTAGCCACTGATAGCTGGAATAATTGAGCAAATAAAGTTTGTAAATTCTAATTTAGCAAGATGAAGGAGAACAAGATGATTTTCTTTTAGGGGACAAGGACGGGGGCTATGATGTCCCCATTCCTGCGCCCACAAAGAAAAAACTTTCAGATGTAAAGTAGAATTAGGTAGAGAGGAAGAGTAGAAGAAGAAATGTAATCTCACTTCAAACTTTAGGGGGAAAACACTATGTGTCATCAATCACATAACTTTTTCTCAAGAGATTTAAAACATAAAAAATAAACCAAAAAGAAATCATTTGCCCAGAGCCATTAAGCTGAGTCAGACTCTTTCATACAGAATCTAAGTGTGCTCAGTCCCAGTTCAGTGCTCTGTTGCTTCCTTACCAAACTCTCATCAACTGAGATGTTCAACAATCCTTTCTACATTTGCATGCAAATGTATTCGCTCTCTGCATGACTGTAGCACACCCAGTGCCCTGCAGGAAACAACATGAGGAAGCATAAGGTCAGCCAAGCCAAAGTCTGCTGGGCTTAAAACATCAACATCCTTACAGCTCTTTCTTTTATTGATCCTGACCCTTTCAAACTGTTATATTAGTACCATAGAAGCAAACTGAGGGCCCTACTATATATTAGAGGGGAAGAAAAAGGAAAAAAAGAATAAATGTGTGCCGAAGCCAACAGAGTGGAAAATAAGTTTCATAAATAGAAAGCATGGGAATGCTCAATATCCTTGGTGACAGTAATGCAGGGGTGGGAATGAGAGGTCTCAGTAAAGATTACCTCAGGGACTGTGGGTTATTACCATTTGCTTTGTAAACAGAGCAGAATTAAAGCAGGTGGATTCACAGGGCCTTTCTGGGGTTGTTAGAGCATTGTAATAACTACACTGGAATGCTTTTTAAGAAAGGGCTACTCGGCAAACATGCTTTTGATGCCATGTTCAGTGTTGGGATAGAGAAATGAAAATGCAGAAGAGTAGATGAATTATTTTTGTGTCTTAAAAGATTTTAATTAAAAGGGGTTTTTTTTTCTTTCTTCTGTTTTGCATTTCTGAAGTTTGTTTTAAAACTGACAATGCAACCTGAAATGTAGTCTATGTAGTCTAATGTATTTCTTTATTTCCTTTCAGGCCTGGGGAACAAATGAAATTCTTGTCACAATCCACTATTTCCTTTTAGAAACAGTGAAAGACCTTTATTCTTTCCCTTCCTCTTCTGTGTAGAAACAGGTACAAGTACGTCCTTCAGATGTACAGGATTAATTGGTAAGGGCATATAAATTGTCTTTGACAGCAAAATCCATTTCTCTGACAATAGATATTTGAGTATTTGGACTCAGTATCTTCACCTTGCATTATGATTAACAAAACTGAAACAACTAATCAGGAGTTTGCTAAACATGTTTGTTTATGAGAATTCATTGTACATTTCTAAACGTTAAAATTATCTAATGTATTAATGCTCTTATACATCTTTAATCTGGGAAAGTCTTTTTACAACTGATATTGTTTTTTTGCATTGATTTGCATAAGGCTTTGTTAATTATACCTATTGAACATCAAGAGATATACATTCAATAACAGTAGTTATATGGGTTATAAAATTCCATAAAATTTCATTTGAGACTTTTTGCCCTCAAGGAATAACAAATTTCATATCAGATTATTAGAATATTGAGATTGCATTGTAATATAAAAACAAATGTATTTGAGAAAATAATTCTAGTGTTCAAAATTTCCCAACTGTTTTCTTTCTATTTGAATGAATTAAATGTTGTGCGGGATGGATTAAATGTTGTGCAAAATGCATGCCCTCCCAGAATATACAGGTTTCAGAAGAAACAGCTACACTTAATAAACAGAACAAGGCCAATACTTCTTAAGCACCGATGAGATGTGAAAATTTAAATGCATTTATATCTTATATACAATGTAATTTCAATATTGACTCAGTACTATTTCATCACATAATACCCAGTTATGAAACAATTTGTTTTACACATCAAATTAAAATCAAAAATGCAATGTAAAGTACAGTCTATTTTTTTCTCTGAGATATACATACTACCATATTGAAGCTGTCACTTTTCATGCTAGTAATAATCTTATAGTCATGCATTTAGAAGCGTATGGGCTGTTAACATAAAAGTAAAACAATATATTGGCAGAATTCACATATTCTCAAGGATATATGTTTCTTTATATATGTGCTGATACTTAATTCTTTGTCAAATTCTTAATTATACAGAAGTACATGGTGAATCGTTGTGTTCAAACCTACAGAAGATATTTTTGTCAAATTAACAACTAATATGCAATCAATTTCAAATATTTAAGTGTACCATTTTTGCATTTTAATTTTCTGTAAAAGTCAACACAGATACCATATTAATTGGTAAGCTTTAGCAGAATTTAGTATGTGCAAACTGAGATTAAACTGAGATATACTCTTGCTTTGCGAAGAGTTCAAAGATTTGATCAGAAGTGGAAAAATCCATGGGCCTTCTCCCTTTTATGTGTCTGCTTTGTTGGAGAATATATTAAAATGTCCTTCTTCCAGAATTTTTATCTGTCTGTCATTATTTTTCTTCTTCTCATTCTGTCATATATAAACACTGTATTGAATATGCTCTGTATTATTTGTTCATACAGCTCTGTTGAGGAGAGCAGGGCCACATTGCTGCTTCCATTCAACACTGCTAGCTGGAGAAGAGCCACAGGTTCCAAAATGTTGCTGGGTCAAGCAACCGTATTTTTTTGTTTCCAGTGAAATACCCGTTGTGGTGAATTTATTTGAAGGTGGCTGAAAGGGAATTACTGGTCCAACATCTCCTTCCTTTTGACATTGAAGCATTTCAAATAGCTTTAAGTAACTGGTTAAAAGAAGAATCTCAGTGCTACCTTTGTATGAATTATGTGATGCTACTATTATTTGATGATTCAGTGTTCTGTTCGCAATTTGCCATGTATCTCACTCACAGAGAGACAATAATTCCTTGCCCTTCTGTTGGAAAATTCACTAGCCTTTTTTTACACTATTATAAATTTGGTGTGAAATTCAATCAACAAAGTAGCACCTGATTGGCAAAATGGTCTAAGATTAAGATTACACCAGGCACTTAAGAACTTGGGAAAAAAGTGCGTCCAGTAATAGAAAACCATATAAATATATAGAATCATGTAAATAAATAGAAAGTCATTTTTGCATCTTTTGAAAAATTTCATAAAATCATGAGGAAAAAAGAGATTGTTCATTTAGTAAATAATAATCTTAAGACATAAAACATTCTCTTTTTTAAAAAACAGCTTCTCTTCAAAAATTGCCTTTTGGGTTCACAGGAAAATTCAGGTTGGAAATTATCTCAGCAGGTCTTTAATCTCACCTCTTCCTCAAAAGCTACAAGACCGAACCAAGCTGCTGAGGGCTTTGTTCAATGTGGCCTTGAAGACCTCCAAGAATGGAGACTGCATCACCTTTCTAAGCAATTCATTCTGTTTGACTGTCATCATGACATTTATCCTAATCTTGAATCCTCTCTAAGCCACCTGTAAAACAGCATTGCTAAGCACAGCATTCCTAATGCACATCTCACTCCAGTCAATTCACATGATATCTAGTTGGGTTTGGTTCAATGTGGTAAATATGGTAAATACTATTTATTTATTATCTGCAACCAGAGTAAATCCAAATATCTTTTTTTTTTCTTTTTTTTTTGGCGGAGATTTCTTGAGGAAGTAGCTCTAGAGTGCTGGATTCCATACAGATATTTCTGAGATTAATTGATGCCAGGCATTGTAGATCATCTCATCTTTTATTTCAACACATTTCCAATCTTCTATATAGTTAATTTCAGAAGAAGATGTGCATCCTCTGCTCACTGTAGCTTCTGGGAGGGTCAGATATGACCCAGATTATAAGAAAGGCCAAGGGGTCTGTTCTCATTTATGTTGAATATGTCAGGGCTCTGCACTCAGTCTGGATCTGCATTAGTGAAACCGTTGAGCTAATCAGGTTTTGGCTTGGACATTTCACTACTTCCTGGCCACTGCAGCTTTCCAGAGAGCTCCAAGAAGAAAATGGCTTAAGCTTATGTTGAGTTTCTCTTTCTTGGAAGATGGGCATGCCCCAACTCCTGCATTTTTTAAGAAAGAGGCTTTGAAGAGGAGTAATGAGGTTCACATGTGTAACAGTGTAAGTATATAACGTAATGTGTACTTACCTGATTTAATCAATCATGGGATGCAAGAATTTTATGTCAGTAGTATAAACTGAGAGCACTTCAACATAATAAAGTGTTAAGATCTTAAAAATCTTGCAGCAAACATGCAGCTGGTGAATATGGATGCCAAGAGATGAACATCTGTGAATGCCTTTTTACATATAGCATATTTGTAGCTCTGTATAGAATTTGTTTGCCTTTTCAAAGCAAATTTTTAATAACCACAGCAATCAAACTGATGGTTTTATGTTATTTTATATGAAACACTTTTATTGTTGTTTTAATCAATGTTAAACAATCTTTTTCTAATTTTTTCTTAATATTTTTATTTCCTGCAATGTTTGCTTTAAAGTCCACCTATAAGACAAGCAAAGTAAACTGAATATTTACACTGGTTACTATCCATGCCTTGATTTGACACCACCACAATAAAACAGAAGATTCCTTTTCTCTTTTCCTTGAGGAGAAGCTCAGGAATGGCACCTGAGATTTTCTAAAGGTTACCTTCCATTCATTTTAGGGAGCAGCTGCAGTGCTTCATTTGACACAAACAATGAACTACACAAATACTTGTATTTGTAGACCAACAGTGGATTTACTCAAATTAATTTATACAGATAAAGAACAGAAACAAGGTCTACCTCCAATGCAGTAATTACAGGATTCAAGGAATTTTTTTTTTCTTCCTGTGGAATCTGTTTGAGAAAAATATTGTTGAAATCTTAGCATTCTTTATAATATTTATCTGGAAATGCTTCATGTTTTTCACCTATGTGAACATAAATCAGGAAGTCAAAATAATTAGTTTAAATTTGGAGTGAGAAAAAAATCAGAAGTAGAAAATAGGCAGATGGCAGTGCCATGCAGAAAAAATGTAGTGGTTCTCTTATTTATATTTAATGTGGTTCTAAAATAACTTCCTTAATTCTTCTCTGCAGTGCAGAGTTTAAAAGTCATTCAAGAAGCAAAAAAAAAAAAAAAAATAAAGTAATTCAGTATTTCCTTGTACAAACTGTTCAGGCTGAAATGCTTAGCATGCAAAAGAATTAATCCCTGTCTCTTTGCATCCATTTTGCCAACTAGTTCTGTACAGAAACATTCCTACCAGAAAAACTACTCCAAAAATAATTCTCCATCAGAAACTTGAAAATAACAGGATCAGTCAAGATACCTTTCAACTTATTTTATTATTTAATTTAGAAACAGTTTATTTGTGTTGATGTTAATTATACTTCTGATCACAATGGTTTTTTTTCTGGCTTTTGAAAACCCGTGAGCAAAGTGGGCAAACCATGTCAGGTTTTTTTGGTCTGACTTTTATTTCACATCTATCTGTGTTCAAGATTTGTTAGGGGCTGTAAGAACAATAGGTAAAGCATTTGGAGAACACTGAATGCTTTCATTTGCTCCAAGTAATACATGAAAAGGGATTATTATGTTGATTGTATCTTCCCTTTCCAGAGTGGCTCAGATTTTCCATGGGAAAAGCTGGATCCTATTGGGTCAGTCACACTGAGGAAGAAAGACAAATGAAGGAATAATCAAGGAGATCATGCTCAGTCCTGGATTCAAATATGTTTTGTGAGAAATCATTCCCTAGCTTTGAGAGCAGATGCACTCTTGCATTCTACATTGGCAGGGAGCACTGGAAAAGCAGGACCTCGGAAGAGCAATCAACTTCCATGTTCAGCTACTCTTAAACTTGCATTCTGCATTTTTTATTCTTAAAGTTTGTGAACTCAAGTTTTGTCTGCTTTTTAATCAGAAAAGCATTAAAGAAGCAACAAGAGAAGTTAGGACTAGAGAATGTGCTTTGTCATCCTGTTGTAAAAAGCGACTTGCTAGTATTGTTATTTCAGCTCATTGTATATGATGTCTTTTTGTCTGGAAACCAAATTTAATTTCCAATGTGGTAAGCCATGCTGAACTCCCCCTTCCAGATTCAGAACTCACACAAAACCCATAAATCTTCAGTTTACTTCAAAATGTACATATTTGGGTTTCTTTTTTCCTGTGGCAAGGCATAATTTCTGAGTTGCTGCACAGAGTCTGGCTTTATTTGGTTCCTAGATTGTAGCCTGACACTAGAGGGGGGAAGAACCAAACCAGCAAGAATAACTGTAGTATGGAAATAGGCACACTTTGATGATGTTAGTGACTCAATTTGCAAAACCTTAGAAAATTAGGATCCCAAAAGTAAGTCTGAGTGGACATTTTTTTCTTAAGGCATAATTTACACTGCCAAGTTTGTCAGCTGGCATGCTTTGTTTACCTGAACTGAAAGAACAGAAGGAGAGAAAAAACTGATTACGTGCTATATTTTTTCATTTATATCTTATAGATTCATACCCTTAATTATGAAATGTACTTCAACTGGGAAGATTTGTCCCAGCTCAGCTGTGCACAATTTCATGGTTTGCATCCATTCCAGAAAACCAGTAGACTGGCATTCTCTCGGCCTGGTAGTCTTAGGTCCTGTCAACAATAACACAATGAACACCTGGATTTCCCACCAGCACAGCCCTGCCAGTGCAATACCCGAGGCTTGTCTGCCCATATCATTGCACTGGGAATGGAATAACAAGCTGTTCCTTTTAGTTATGGAAGTCAGACACAAGAGTGATGTTGTTGTCAGGTGCTGTGTAAGTAAATGTCATCCTTGGCACAGAACAAGAGAAGGCCTTCCATCAGTGATAATAAGCTGGATGTCTCAGCTGATTCAGATGAGTTTACTTCATAATATTGTTCCAGTAATATCAATGCTATTTTAACTTCCATCTCCCAAATGTTTTGCTTTTTCAGCTGAAAAGAAACACTAGACCACCAAGGCTCTCAGTCCTTGCACATTGCACTTCCATACTGAAATCTTTCTGTTCCCCTACTCACACTGACAGAGCAGTCCCAGACAAAGTCTATGATGGTCTCCTGGGAATTATCCACAATAGTTTTCACTTTTCAGAGTGGTAAGTGGCCTTCTGCTGCCAGTCAGTCATCCTCCTCTGGGTGATTGCTGGCCCCAGGTTATAAACACAGAACAAATGGCAAGTCCAGAAACTTTCTCAGATACAGAGATGAATGAGATGATTTATTTCAGTCTTTTATTGTGAGCACCACCTCTTGTTTGAAGATAGGTGTAAAACCATATGAATACTAAGCAAAGTAGGGGTTATCTATATCCAGAACATTTTAACCATAAGGTAGTATAACAACAAAATTGCAGCCCTAGCCACCTGGCCATCTTTGTGTGTGTGTGTGTGTGTATGTGTGTGTTTGTTTTCTTTCAAAAGCACTGTGTCACACATGACACTTGCCATAAAGCTCTTCCTACAGAAAAAATGCAAGCCCAGCTCATTTCCAGTGCATGATAATTATTAAGGCAGCTACGAGTGAAAATCTGATACTTTTTTGCTAATGATTAACCTTAAACCCTCCTCCCCCCTTAAGTATTTGGATTAAAAGGGCAATACAGAGACTGAAGGCAGTGGGCATGAGTGGTTTCTTCTCTAACTCTATGGACTAAAGGGTGGAGTCATCTGACAGGGTTCTTCAGGAGCAGTAGGCCAGGCAGTAAGGGGAGTGATCTTATTAGGACTAGCAAAGAAAGTGGTTCTGTTGTGTGACCAAGTTGAATTCAGGATGTTTATAAGTTTCATCATGCTGGTTTTACTGATGCCTGCAATGTTTATATGGTACAGACAGCAGCTATTGACTTTTCCATTTATTCAGTTCCATACTCTTCTTTCTTCTGGGGAGTCTAACATAGTTAGAGGGTTTAGAGCATTTTGTTGTACAGAAGTCTAGTGTTTAGAGTAAGGCTTTCCTTGTAAAGACTTTAAGAGTCTATCTGTGGCTCTATATTCATAAGACCTGGGGTAAGTCATATAGCCACAGATTTGATTCAGCTTCCTAGACTGGAAACCAATACCAACCTCAGAGGGCTTTATTCATTTGATTGAAATCTTTGGATAAAAGCTAATAGAAGAAAAATACCATGATTCACACTCTTATTAAGATATAAATGTTCACCCTTTATTTTGGATAGAGAACAAATGTGGAGGGATAAAATTTCTGTTAGGCTCATTTTGTTAAGCCCTGTTACCCTGATGTTTTATTGAAAAACTCTCCAGGGCAGTAGCTGGGAACATGAGTGTGTGATTCCTGGGTGTTTTGGGTAGGTCACATCTTGGAACAGTAGCTTATGTAGTACTGAACAGGCACTGGCAAGGGCAGATCAGCAGCATGCCCCTCCTCACCATGCACAGCCGGCAGATCAGCTGGACTCCACTGCTGGTACTGGGGTACCTCTTCTACCTCCTCCTGGGTGCTATGGTGTTCCAGCTGCTGGAGAAGCAGGCAGAAACACATTTTCGGGACCAGTTCCAGCTGGAAAAGCTCAAGTTCCTGCAGAATTACACATGCTTGGACAGACAAGCCCTGGAGCAGTTTGTACAGGTAAGAGGAAAAGGTTCCCATTATTTTGGCTCAAGCATTATTTTTATTGGAAGAAATTATACTATTGGGTCCAGGTGGCCAAGCATGATATAAACTGATCAGCTGGCCATGATATTAAATATCTAACTTTATAAATAACTCAAGCCCACTCGTATACTTCTTTGTCTTGATCTATGGAACAACTTTATTTCCACAGTCATGAACTCCCAAAATATAAGTGCATCTAGTGATGTACTTGTGCAACATTGCAATAATTTCAACTTTGTGGTTCTCATCTCCCTCATTGATTATTACTGGGCATTAATTATGCTTGGGAACAAAAGACAAGAATCAAACCTAAAGAAGTGGGTTGCCCTTCCAAGGTTCTCTAATCCAAACCTGGAAAATTCTGCCCTTTTGTACTAGAAATTGTCTACTACCTTTGAAGGTGGTCCTGCACTTTCAGGCCTAAAGAAAAGACAAATTCAAGCATCACAAACTGTGTTATCTATTGCTTATAAGAGATAAAGGGCTTTTGTTCAATATGGGTTGTCAGTTAATGACAAATTCAATTACATTTTAATCTTTTCCTCAAAACTGGCTGGAGATACCTTTCCTGGTATTACAGATATATTCTCATAATAGTACTGGACAGAACTTCTTGAACTTTGAATCCCTGAGTTTCTTTGTGCTCAAAACATACCCAGTTGCAGAACTGGGTACCTAAATAGTTTGAACTCTTTCTACCATGTAATTAAAACTGGTAAAAACTCAAAACAATTTGTGCTGCCCAAGTATGGGAATGCCCATGAAGGTATACGATTTTGATCAGCAAAAAGCCCAGACTTCGTATATGGATTTAAGCTAATAGTAAAGCTCAGATCAGAGAGGGTAGAAAAGGTGCCTGAACCTCTGTGTCTACAAAGCCAGTGTTCCTATTTCTAATACTGTGATATATTACTTGTGGAACATTGGGCATTGGCCAGAAAATGGCTAGAGCTTTCAAGAACTTACATGCCTATTTTTTAACCTTTGTGACTTGGTGATATTACCTGTCCTTCCCTTATTTCTCTGATAGTAATTGTAGAGGTGAAAACCCTGATTCTCATTCTAAACCTAGCTGTGATACTTTATGTGATTGAAAGGTTTATTCAAATCTCCACTACTCTCAAAACATTAGAGGAGGTCACACATGTCCAGATTCTTCTCTCTCTGACTCCAGAGGAGTTCTCTTAGGTTCACTGCCATGCCACTCAGAGAATCACATTTTGCTGCTGTGTCTCTGCTGAATTAAACACAATTTCACTTGTAAGCTGTTCCAGATAAAACCGGCTGAGGGCACCAAATCATCTACAATGCACCAAGCTTCCAAGTACTGAGACTTGGTAGTCCTCAAGGTATACATATATATATATATGTGTATGTACACACACACACACACATACATACACACACACACATATATATAGGAGCAGGTACTTTCTGACCTCTATATTACCTACAACATGTTAACAAATTTGTCTCTTATTGATATTAGCGAACACTGCTCTTCCCATATTAAATCTCTGATGCAGAGAAGCAGTTGTGTCTCTTCATGTTTTAACTATATGGTTAAGAAGGCCTGTTCATCATGTCACAAGTTCCAGTCTGAAAAGTCACAGTAGTTAGACTGCAGTGAGACACAGCCCCCGGACTCAGTCTATTCAGCTAATAAGTATAAGATGTCTTAATTCCCGTTCTTTTATACTAAATCTTGCAGTGTGAGATTCAACACAGATTTGTTTTTTGCATATCTATTATCACTTATAATGAGTTATCACTTACAGTTCATTAGCTTTTGACTCCATTATGTATTAAACAAATTGTTGTAATTCCATGTGAACTGCATCGGTTTTGCATAGCTAAAACTTCCTAGCTGAGAGATGGCTCTGAGCTGCAGCCTGGAGCTTTGGGAAAGTGCAATTTCGAACTCTTTTATCTGTTGCTTCTCTGGTAGGCATACTTTGGTCAGGAAATTATGCCAGTCTGACAGCATAACTGAGAAGCCGATGCATTGAGTAAGGAGTCTGTGTTTTGATCATGTCCATAATTTTTCAGTCTCAAAGGATGTGATATAAATACAGACCAAAAGGGCCAAATCCTTGTCTATAACCACAGGTGGCTGCAATGTGCATTGGCAGTGGGACAGGAGCAGAAATAGCAGGCAGTTTTTATTCTCTCCACATCCTACTGTAGCTTAATGTAGGTTTCGTATTCTTACTGTAAATTACAGCACACTGCTTTTACATACTGACGACTTCTCTGCCAAAGGCAACAGCTAATATTCACCAAACATTCAACAGCTGCCATAACCCTTACCTGAGCTGTAGATGAAAGGAGCCAGGAGCCATTATAGCCAGGAGCCATTATAGCTGTCCTACAGGAACCTGTTTGTTGGGCACCAGGATACCATTTTATTCATGGGGTTGCACTTAACAGCACCAATTATACCAAGAAATCTGGCATTGTCAAACTGTGTCAGAAAGGTTCAATATTCAAGGTTGCCTTACTCTTCTGTGTTGGCTCTCATGATGTGAATGTGACTCCAGTGAACTCTTGTACATTGAAATGCATAGGAGTGTCAAGGGTTCCTTACAGGAATAAATTAAACCTGTGACTATTTCAAAATACTTACACCTCAGTAGCTTCTGTGTGTTTCTTCTAAGCAGTAAATGAAAGATGTGACTCTAGAAAATCAGACATGTTGAATTCTTCTCATTCTAAAAGAAAAGCTTTTAATGGATAATGCAAAGTTCTTTGTCATATTGAAAATAAGCTCTGCTGACACTTCAGTCATGACACCACACGTGATGTCCAGCAGCCCTCTGATAAATTTGACCAATGCTGTAGGATTTTTTACGGAAGGAATCAAATTAGCTACTATACTTATGATACTCAGTCCACGGTACACATCAGCTAATATTGCAGAACCAGTCCAAAATCAGATACCTTCTGGTAGTTATTTTCCCTAGAAATCAATATTTTGCTAAGTGTGGCTAACATTTGAATCAAGAAAGAGTATCTTCTTGGGTCTCATGCTCCTGGAACCAGCTAAAGGTGGGGTTGCTATTGACTTGCTCATGTCTTGCATCATACAAAGTCTTTAGAAGAGATGAACAAGTAATTCCTTCAGGCATTTTGCAAAATTTCAAAGGCTGTGACTTAGCCTTTGTAAGGTATGTGACAAACAAGGGGATTCTTAAAACCCCAATCACTGAGCAGAGGGAAACCAATCTCCCACAGAGAAATCCTAGGTGACACAATCTTCATTAAGGCAGTTGACAGGATATTTGATGCAGGAACAGTAATTTTTTTGGCACACAGCAGTTTTGGTCTGGTAAGAGCTATCTGGAATAGCCCAGAATATTTTATTAGTTAATCTTGCAGAGTAGGAGAAGCCTAGTATTCACTGAAAATTATATGGAAGTCATATCCAAAACCAGTAATTCATCCTTACTAGTTCTTTCATGGAGAAAACAGAAATGAGCATGTTCCCCATGCCCCTGCCCACAGACTATACATTTACACATGGCTAAATTAAAAACTTGAATGAGATTACTAGATTACAGAAGGAGAGAAGAGCAACTTCTTGATTTTTTATGGCACAACTTTAATTTTTTTCCTAGTTTGATCACTTTGGGGAATCCTCCACCCCCTTCGCTTAGATTTCATCTAGCTGAGAAATCTATCATTCTTCAGTGACCTGTTCTCCTGTAGCAAGAGTTTAAGTTCCTGGCCAGTTCTATTTCCAAGTTTTGCCATGTCAGCAGAAGTTCTTTTCAGTCCAACTTTAGCCTGTTATCCACACTATTTATCACTTTGCTTGCTCAAGGTGAAAAAAGTATTTACTTATCTTTGTTTCTGACATTCTTCCTCATCTTTGCTCCTCTGACCTTTTCCACTTCAGGTCCTCATGGAAGCATGGGAAAAAGGGGTCAACCCAGAAGGAAACTCTACAAGTCCCAGTAACTGGGACTTCAGCAACTCCTTCTTTTTTGCAGGAACTGTTGTCACCACTATAGGTGAGGTACTCTCCTTAAAAACTGGTGTTTCCTCCAACTGTCCTGTAAAGCCCCCAGAAATGTGTAATTAGTGGACAGAATACACCTGCAAGACAATCAGCTACTGTGGGTTATGGTTTTCTATTGGTTTCCAGTTATGCCTGTTACTTTTCTGCATACAGTATTTTATACTCCCAAAAAGCTAAGTGCCTACTTGCTACGTGCAAGATCGTTTTGTACATGGACATCACATCTTTAGGTTGCTTTGAAGCTCTGAGTCACACTCACAACAAAATCAGAGACCTATAGAAAGTTACAATAGTACCTGGAAGAGTAATATTTTTCATGTTTAATTTTCAACTAGTAGTAGGGAATGCAAAAGGCTTCATCATAAACAATGGCAATTTGCAGACAGATTTAATTGCAGAAAATCATAGATCCACAAGTTCCTGAAGCTTAATGTAGTTGAGCTTCCAAGCTTATGGACACTCCATGATGCCTGCAGCTTGACTGTGTAGAGCATTTTCATGTAGCTGTTTTCTTCTTTTTTTCTAGGTTATGGTAACCTGTCCCCCAGCACAGTGGCAGGGCAGATCTTCTGTGTGTTTTATGCTTTATTTGGAGTGCCCCTCAACCTGGCCTTCCTTAATCAGCTGGGGAATGCTCTCAATGCTCATTTGCTCACCCTGGAAAGATGGGTTCAAAAGCCAGGGCGTGCCCAGGTACAGTGCCAATTTACCATTTGTTTCCACTATTTTAAAACTAGTTAAGGTTCTTTTCTCAGATAGCTGCTGCTGCTAGCTTAGGTTTCCTTGTGTGAACCACAGCAGGTACATGGTCCTCTCTATCAGAAACTTGATTTAATTTATCTGCGATAGCTTTAAAGCTATAAGCTTTTGCTTGAGGGGCCCTAGATTTGCCTTTTTAAAACCTTACTCAGCAAAACCATAGACCTGGTGACCTTGGCAGAATACGTGCATGTACACACATTGCCAAATCGAGCTCTTATTCTCCAGCCTATGCCAGCATCTATCCAGAGTCTAGATCTACACTGTGCAAAGGCAACTTATTTTTATTGGCCTAATGATCGGGCTGGAATTAGCTTTCCTGTTTGTGCCAGCAACTTAGCACTTCCTTCTTTTTCTTTTCTTAATATGTGAATACTCCTCCTTACTTACATTTTATTGGGAAGTCATTGAACTAATCCAGACATTTTTTAATAAGAAAAGCACTGATAATTGAAAATACATGAAGGTCATTTATTACAAAGTTAGTGCATGTTTCTGAGAAAAGGTTCAATAAATTGACCCCTTCAGTTACGGAAAAGGGAGATTAGATATGTGAGATATGTTGAAACATTTCAGAGTTCTCACACAAGTTTTTTCTTTTACATTTGTAAAACCTCTTGAGTCACTACATTCTTTATCTACAATGGGAAAGCTATAAAAGTACCATCAAATGCAGACTTGGATTATACAAGCAAGAAATTCTTTAGCTGCATAACCTCTGCCTGTTTCCCAAACATATGCAGCTCTACCACCAGGATTTTCATGCTGGTATAGCTGTACCTTTCATATTTTTCTGGATAGCAGCTCCAGGATGTGATCTTTTATTTTCACTTTTCACTCCTGAGTTGACACCTCATTTCTGGCAGAACTCCTATGATGATACAAAGCTTTGGAACTGTAACTGCTTGTTTGCTCTGCAAAGTTTATTCAAGGAAGTTGTTTTATCTCCTTATAAACAGAATTTTGTCATGCTCTAGGGAATTAATTGCAATCAGTTATTCTTTCCTTATTCCTGACTTATTGTTCCCAACATTACATGTTTGTACCAGAAAGTTCTTAAAAGACAGGTTGAAAAGTAAAATTGTTCATTTCGATATACATTTTTATACAAAGTTTATTATGTAATTAAACACTGTTACAGTACTGGGATGAAGTAAATGAGAATAACTGAATTATATATCTCCTATAATTATGTCAATCACTAATTTTCAAACTGCTCTGCAAATGAGGCAACTATTATTACACAACTAGAGAGACATGACACATAATATAGAAGTGACTTGTCAAAGTCACCCAGTCATCTCAAGCCAAGTTTCTCAAGCTCAGAGCATTATTTTTTATGTGAGATAATTCAGAGAGAGAAATTAAAACATGATATCTGGACCTTCCACTTTATAAACAGTGGTTTGGCTTTTCCTCCAGTCACAATAGGCTCATTAATAGAAAATCATACTCCAGTTTGATTGCCCTTGAGGGCAATTTTAAATAATTGTAATAAGTTTGCATCGGCCCACACATCATTAATCAAAAGTTCACCAGAATGTGTCCCCTGGAAATGTATGAGTTCCTGATCATCATTCCTAAACTCCTAAAATCCCTTCAGGACCCGTTCACTGACCATTCTTTGCACCTATCTGCCGCAGTCATATATACAGTAACTTATCTCCCTGAAGGCAGATGTTTGTCCTGAGAGGCACAGATCTGCCCTGTGCTAACACAAACCAGTTCTGCTCTGAGCACTTCTAAGTTAAAAATGAAAGCAGGCAAACTGATTTCATTTAGGTTTCATCCAAACATATTTTTGGCTGAGGTCTTGCAAGCCACTTTATAAATCTTTGGAAGCAGTCATAGTGGAAAGAACCCTAATTTGTTCTTGTCAGTCTTTGTTTCATGAGTTATACACTACATGGTGATTTTCCTCAAAGACAAGAGTTAGTTGACTACAAGAGCATCTCTACTTGAAGTGAAATTGTAAAATCAGTATTTCATTCCAATGGCTGTCGTAGTAATTCTGAAAATATGACTGGAGCATTCTTGAAAATTCATTGCAAAAAGCTTTTAAAAAATCCTCCTCTTTTCCCAATTTTAAGATTTTTTTTTTTTTCATGGTTAGGTACAGTATCTGTGTGCAGCATAAACAGTAAGCACGACCTGCAGTGCATGGAAGCACTGGCTTATCCTTCTTTTTTTTTGCCATCGCTCCCAGGTGGGGTGGGTTTGTGATTCAAGAGGAAAACAGACACAGCAATTTTGACAAGACAACTGCTCAATGCTCTTTAGCTGCCATCTTCCTCTTCTCTTTCAGGTGGTTCAAACACTGGCAGTGGCCATCTTCCTGACCACTGGGACCTTGCTTTTCCTGGTGTTCCCACCATTAGTCTTCAGTTATGTAGAAGGCTGGAGCTACGGAGAAGGCTTTTACTTCACCTTCATCACCCTGAGCACCATTGGATTTGGGGACTATGTAGTAGGTAAAAAAAAAAAAAAAAACAAAAACGTGAACTGGATTGAACTTTGTTGAAATTCATAAGTCTAGTACAAAACTAAATACAGGGAGCATAGATATCCATTCCACTGTAGAGCTGGTCAAGAGTGAGCTCAGTCAGACCAGTAACAATGAGCTAATGTATTATAGGATATGAGCACTTTTTTCTTGACAGCCAACCCAACTCATTTCACACATGTCACTGAACACTCATTCAACAGTGACTGTGTCCAGACTGGTACAAATGTTATCAAGAGTGAAAGGTGGAATATAAATAAAATTGCTTTTTCAGTATTACACCTTTGAACCACACTCTCTTAACACTGATTTGTTTTAGCAAGTGCCTACTATTCCCAACAGCAAATCATATCAAATATTAAATAATCAGTACATAAAATGGGGAGAAGATTACTGTCAACCACAGGATCCCTTTGAAGGAAAAAATCCCAGTGACATTATGTAATCTTTAGAACTCTGGGTTGAGAACATCATGGTAGAGACACATGAGGATCTATTTTTACACGTACTTATTTGAACAAATGCCTAATCTTAACAGATTATGTCTAATGTGTTTATTTGTTAAAACCACTAGAGTTTCTTACTTCACAAGTAATAGCTCTCCTCTCCTAAAGTCAAAACTATGTCCCAAAAGGAGATAAAAAAGAATCGCATGCTGAATCTGACACTGTGGAATTTCATGACTATATCAGCATGCTGTGGAAATATCAAACCAGGGATTAGGATTCTCATAACCACTTAATTAAAATGTCTACATTTCCCATATTATCCAAGTGATTGTGAATCCCAGGTACTGAGGTCATATCACCCTCCAAAAAGCAATCACTGCATCACTAAATTGTAGTTTTCTTAATCATCTGAGATCCCCTGTGTGCCTCTTGAGTAAAATATAATTAATATGAATTCAACATTTAATTTCCAAGATTTTTTTCTTCTGTTGTTGGCTAGGAACTGTTGACTTTGAGAATCCCTGATTAATATTAGCTACAGCTATTTTTATCATATAACCTCAGCTTCAGGGATTTCATGCTGTGTTAATCTTAACCTCAGAGTTGGCATAAAAAAATCTATCTGCTGATGGATCACACAAGCTCATTAACACATACACTTTTGCAAGGAGTGAAAAGGGTGTATGAGTATATATGTTTAGCAGACCAAAGCTGCCAAGATAAATATGTGAATTTCCCTGGATTTTTCAGGCACAAACCCCAACAAGCACTATATCCCTGTGTACAGGAGCCTAATTGCGATATGGATTGTTTTTGGCTTGGCCTGGCTGGCTCTGGTCTTCAACGTGGGAGCTGACTTGATGGAAAGATATCTTCAGCTAAAGTGGCACAAGTCTGACTTAAGCTTGGCAGAAGGAGACACCACCAAATTGGAAGATGAACCTGAGCAGCCTAGAATCCATATCCCGAGCTGAGCAAGGTACAAAGAAAGCAGTTTTGAAACTGCATCTTCCCTCTGTGTCTCACATCCCTGTGGGTGACCCCTGGGGATAAAGGACTAAACCACAAGTTGTGTCGGGACTGTTTCCTAAAGAGGAAATGCATCAGATACATGGAAATTTCCATAGCCTGTGTAGGCATCAGCCAGTTAAAACCCCAAGGAAGGAGCATACATGGTTACACAACTGTCCCAGAATTCATTTTACACTTCTCATTCTAAGGCAATTTCCCCTGAAATAATCAATTGTTATCCTTTCTCTTTCTCTAGTGGGACTCAGTTCTTATGGTCACTCATTTTCAGAAAAATCCAGAGTGACTGCCTCCCAGCTTCAATAAGAAGTCATTTCACCAGGAATCTCAAGTGGAAAAAGCCAGGTACAGAAATCTTTCTTCATTTCCAATCAGAAAACAAACCAAACCACAGTGGAATATCATCAGTTATGAACACCTGCTTAATGACATCCACCCATTTAAGATTCAGTTGATATTGTCTGAAATGAACAGCTTTCATATATAATGACAGCATTTCTTTATTTTCTGGGCTAAAATACTTCTCTTTTAATTGTGAAGAAATTATGTGTCTGTCCAGCTCTGCCCAGACTGTTCAATTTGCCTCAGAGCAAACTGCCACCTCAAAGCAGGTCCTTATCACAGTTCATTTCACAGCCACTTGAAAACAGTACATTAAATCTAAAAGCAAGGAGGACATCCTTATTTCCATTCAGATTACAAATATCATTAAAGGCCAGAATTTGCTTTGGGTCAGTTCATAGAAGAGCTATATGTACCATACAGAACTGATGTTGTACATTTACCTCTAAATAATGACAGGTTCTTGCATTAAGTCTGATCCTCAGTCGGGCCCATTGTGTGACCCATCAGAAACAGGGAGATGGAATTTATCCCAGTTACTGTAAGTCAAAAGCAGCAGCAGCCAACCCCAAAGGAGCTGAAAAACCAAAGTACATATAAGCACCTAATAAGGTACTAGTCCCTGAGATGCAGCTGTGTAGTTATACTCTCTATTGAAGTAAACTCCAGAAACTTGATAAAACAACTATCCATTCATTTGGGTACCGTGCTCAATCATCACTAACATGTTCCATGGGTATGCTTGTAATTATATACACACTGCTATTTATCCAGTATGCTTATATCTCATAGTAACCATCATTAATCCCTTTGAACTCATTTATAAGTGGAACTTTAAAGGATGAGTGAAATACGGCTGGTTATGTAGACTAGCCTCAAGCTAGCATATGTCAGACTACAGGAACATCAAATGTCAACTTTTCAGCAGCTGCTTTGATATTTCATTTTGGAGATGTGTCCATAAAACATGTAGAGTCTTGGGTAGGTCACTGATTTCTTCCTCCATACTTTCTGAGCTAGATTTTTACTTCTCAGAAGAGTCACAGCAGGTGTTTGCTCTTACACCTGACAAGGTGCATGTTTTCTTTGCCAGTTGCTGACTCCTGCATAGTGGTGTGGCTACTCAAATCTGAAATGCTGACATATAAGAATTCTGGTTATGGTTCATTCAACTAATTTAAAAAGGAATGTTCAAACGCTTATCCCATCCAAGATTTCCCTCCTGTCTTACCTCACTACCTACCTCACAGATTTTTATCTCCTCGGTTTTTGCACTGATCTTCCTCTATGCCCTCAGCTATTCCCATAAATTTATCCAGTGGCTTTCTCTGTAGACTTTCACTGAGAGTGGCCAACTCTCTCCTGTCTGGCTTTTTGTATCTTTGCAAATCTCACGGGAAACTTTGTCTCTCAGTATTTTCTGTTCTTCAGACACAATGTTTGCACTTGCACTTGTTAACATCATCACCATCACTGCACTCTGTACCTGCCTTGTGTTAACACCATAAAACACTTTTGGCCTCTTTATGTAAAAGACAAAACTGAAGTTCTGCTGACTTCTATATCTAACCTGTTTTCTTCACCTTGCTGTTTTCCTTTCCTTCTGTACTTCATCAGGCCACAGTCAGCCACAACACAAGCACTTAGTCTAAAGGTGATCCTATCCAGTGTTTTACACCATGCTGCATGCCATAAAAAAAAAAAATTATAAAGAAGTTTATCAGGGATAGAAAGCACTTACTGACAAAGTGTTTCTTAAAATTATCCTTACTTGACATCTGACCACAGGAAGTTTGGATTGGTTTTACTGCAGCACAGAAAATTGCTCCTGTATCTGATACTGATTTTGCAAAGTAGCAGCAAATGGTGAGACTGCCTCCTGGATTTCTTTGCTACTGCTGCATTTACTAAAGCTGACAGTAGCTGCAGCTGTTCTCCAGCTGCCCAACAGAAGACTCAGAAAGCTGCCTTTAAATCAAGCATATGGCCATGTTGGAAGAGAAATGAAAAGGATGTTGGTGCCCTCTCCTGTGCTATATAAGCGATAGAAATTTCCTGCTTATTTTGCCAATTTTTCAAGGTTCTGAAAAGCTCCTAAAGGTCATGCACATCTATAATAAAAGTTACTTTGAGATACATACTGGGAGCACTGGCCCAGGTTTTGAGCATGGATGGACCAAATGCTTTCTGGTACTGTTCCTCTAATAAAAATGTGGTCATCAAGTGTCAACTGACCAGCTAAGAAAAGTAACGTGGAAGAACTACACAATCACAAGGACTTGCTATGAGCCAGAGGAGCACACAAAAGGGATTCTTTTCGTCTAATAACCCATTTTACCTGTGGTATATTTCTGCCCAGAATGGAGAGCACTCATGCTCAGCTCCAAGCATAGAAAACAGAACTTTTGCAGCCTCTGAATGTGGCTCTGCAGGCTATGGCAGAAGTAATGGCCCAGGCAGGGTTCATCTGTGATGTGGAAAAGTAGCACTTTGTCCTGAGCAGCTACCATCTTGATTCCAGGGCAGGACAAGAAGCAAATGTCCTTCCAGGTTTACACTTAGCATTTTAGCCTACTCAACAAGCCCTTCTTCATCCTCAGATATACATGCTGTCCTTCCAGAAAACACTGAAGTATCATTGGCAAAAATTTGAGCCTTTCTCTGTGGAGATGTAAATAGAAGACTGACAGATGAGTGATGTTTCTGAGAATACTCAAGGAAACAGCCATTTAAATATTATATGGTTCTGTAAAGTTTTGCTGTGAATCTTGGTCTCTTACTTCCCAAATTCCTTCTAGTAAGCACATGCCTGGTAACCTGTGTTTTCACAGCATATCTCGTAGTTAAAAACCCTGAGTCTCACCTGTAATTAGTTTTATATATTTTTAGTATAAGCATTAAATTCTGTATGTTTAGTCCATATTGTTTCAACATAGTTATACTCAGTGTGCTTTGTATAAACTATCTGGGTTTAAATACATCTAAAGTGTCAAAATGTAGCTCAGATATGTCTATTTCCTGATTTTAAATGTGATGAGTAAATATATGCTTTTTTAGTATCTTTGCATTTTTTTCTTATTTATGTATACTTTTATAGAAGGTTTTCTTTTATATATATAATTCCAATTTTGTCTTTAAATACCACTGAGTAATTAATACCCTGAAAAGGCAGAATTAAGACCGAGAAATGAACAGCTTTTTTTTTTCCTAAGACCATGCTTCAGATAATATCATTACACTGGAAGTGGTCTAGCCTTTGCATATTAATTTTTGCATCTTGCCAGTGAAATCATGTTTATGCTAGTCAGTTTAAAGCACATCTCAGAAAACCATGAATTAACACATTGCCAGAACATTTCCAGGGAGGCAGTGCATGTTTGGAGGCTGCCTTACTTGTAATAGTACTTACACTCCATTGGCACCACAGCACAGTGTGAGAAGTCATTACCCTCCGACAGTGTACGAAGTCGTCCTGTGCAGAAACTTACTGGGTTTATTCCCCTTTATCTCATATTATGTAATAAAATAGGTAAATTACAAAGTTCTTATACATACAAAACGATTTGATTGTTTTATCCAGCCGTGATAGAACAGAAAGGAACACTGGATGCAGTCTTATACAAGAAAGTAATTAATCAAATAGGTGTCAGAAAATACCTATATGAAGAAAGTAGTCCCATCTTTCACAGGAAAACCACACATTATAAAAGGACTCTGAAAAAGCTGCTACTTTCTCATTAGTTTCTATCAAAGAATTGATATCACAAACACCTGTTTGCTGCCTTTAAAATTGGTTTAGTAGCTGAATGAAAGAGGAATGCAGATTTATGCAGGGTGCTAGCGTACCGCTCGTTAAGTAGTGCCAGCTGGGGAGGGAAGCACTTGGGTCTGTCGGGACAGGGGCTGGGTAGCATCCCTCGGGGGAGCGAACGTGACTCCTCGTAGCTGGCTCCTGCTCAGGCAGAAGCGGCGCGGAGCAGGGAGCCCTGGGACAGCCTGCCCCTTCGGAACACGCAGGTGGGAAGCGGAGCGGCGCAAGAGAAGGACGCGGGCGGTCAGGTGGGCTGCTGCAGGAGGAGCGGCACGCCCGCCTTCGTTCCCCGGCACAGCCGGGCTCTGGGCTCCCCTCCTCGCCGCTGGGGGTGGGGAGGGGGAGGTGCTGGGGGCCGGGCGCCCAGCCCGGCCGGGGCTGCCCTCCTCCCTCGGGCCCGAGCCGCTTCTTCAGCGCCGGGGGCGGCGGCGGCGGCAGCGGGGCCGATGGTGGCGGCGCGGCGGCGGTGGCGCTGGGGGGTGCCGGTGCTGCTGGCGGCATACGTGGGCTACCTGGGGCTGGGCGCCGCCGTGCTGCAGGCGCTGGAGCGGCCGGTCGAGATGCAGGCGGCCCAGCACCTCCTCCAGGAGCACTGGGAGCTGCTGGCCAACCACACCTGCCTGCAGGGGCCCGCCCTGCAGCGGCTCATCGAGGTGAGCCCGGGCGCGGCGGCGGAGCGGAGCTCGGCGCCCGCCGGGGCTGCGGGGCAGGCGCTGCCTCCAGCCCGGGGGCGAGAGCGGGGCGGGAGCGGCACCGGCCGCGCCTCCAGCCCGAGAGTAACTTTAAGAAAAAAACCAGCAAAACTCCCCAGACTTTTCCCCTGTGTAAGTGTATGCACACAGATCATCTGTCCCGAAGAAGCCGCCCACGGCGTGGGAGCTTTCCGCGGGCGCCTCGGGCTCTCCCGGCGCCGCGCCCCGCGTTGCGGCCGCCTGTGCTCCCCGCTGATAGAGAGATGCTTTTGTTCTCTGCTGCCGTCCTGACCGAGGGCAGGCGGTGGCGGGGTGTCCCGTTAAGTGACAATTACCTGCTCCTAATTAGAGGTGGTTTAGGTTTGCTCTTGCACTTACGAAACGTGAGTTACAGTCTGTGAAGTCTTGCAAGTGGAAAATACTAATGGGAAGGTTTTGTCGTGGTAAATTTAATTGATGTTTATATATACTAGTGTCAAACTTTTTCCATCTTCTACTTGTTGCTTAAAGGGAAATAGAAAGTCCTTAGATCTCTTAAGTTATTCTTGTGAATGCTTCTGAAGATATTTGTAGGATGGTTGCAAACTATGAAGCAACAACAAATGCAGTCTTACTAAAGTACAGATGGTTGCATTTTTATGATACAGATGCCAGCAAAGTGACATAAATGGGTTCTCTCTTTGCTCAGCTTTTGGCTGAAAAAGAAAAACCTACCATATTGAAATGTCTTGAGTACTTACCCAAACCCTTTTTGGTTTTAGTAGGTGCTGGTAGTTGAGCATGTACTCCTCGCTTCGGTGTGTCTGCTTCAAATAGATGTTGCCAAACACAAAGGAAACCTGGAGTTGGTTTGTTTTGTTTTGGTGGATATTTGTTTGCTTCATAAAAGCAGTGTATGATGGTGACTGAAACCATAACAGCAGTTCAAAGAATCTGAAAGAGACTTGGATATATACTTGTTGGTTTTTTGGGGGTTTGTTTGGTTTTGGGTTTTTTTCTTTTTCCGTCGTCTCTCCAGCAGAGAGGAGAATACAGAAGCCATCAAATAGGATAATCATGTCTGGTGTTTTAGCAAGGCTCTGGCAGACAAAATTATGCTGATGCCCTATGTCACACTCTCATCCCTTGGCTTTCTGGATGGTATATTCTGTGTTGGTAGTCAGTAGTACAGTGATCATATGCTATAAATTTGGACCTTTGTAAGCTACCACAGTAACCACTTTTATTATTTATGGTGTGTGCTGCACTAGCTGTGGAATTTACATAGGGAGAGGTGAGAAGTATAGCAGAGAAGACCAGTCTGGCTTTTCATAAACTGGACCTTAGCTAAGCTTCATTCAGCACTGGCCTACTGTATAGCGAGCACCTGGTATGGCACTTGGCCAGGCGTTGCAAGGGCTTGGGGAATGATGGTAATGAGGTGCTAGTAGTGGGGAGAAGATAATCACAACTAAATAGGTAGAAATGTTATTCTGTCAGTTTGTTTCACGTGTTTGCAGCATGACCTCTACTCGTTCTTCATACCCTAGGAATAGGACACCCACCCAAATCCCGTTAGACCAGAGGCTGTTACAGTATGCTATGTGAGTACTTAATTGTGACTGAGCAAGACCTTGATGGAAAAGTTACAAATAAGCTTTGTTTAATTTTATGCAGTGTCTGTGTGTGCCTTCATGCTCTGAGAAATCATACTCTGAGTTTGAATGGCTTTGTGCATAATGTTGAATAACTTTAACATTGAGAAATTAATCCTTAAAAATCCGCAGAATTGATGCTTTCCTATACTCTTTTCTGATTTCCTATGCAGCAATCACTGGCATGCTCTAGGTGTGCTCAAAAAGATGTTTTTCTGTGCAGTAAACTGTTATTGCAGTACATTGCACATAGTTTATCAGGCACTGTCATCACTGGCTCTCTTCAGATAAGAAATTGGTATTCTAGATACACAGCTGATTATTTGCTAATTGAGAAAGACATATAAAGACTGTTTGTGAAAATGTAAAGCAGTGTGTGAAATTTAATTGGCTTGACATTACTGGCAATTCCTTATTGTTTTCTTATAGCTCTTTCATTCCAGATAATCCTAAACTGTGTTTATTTTAAGTTACAGGGAGCAATATGAAGTAAAACCCTAGTTTGCTGAGCAATGTACAAACATAATTTTACAACCTGTTTATCACTTAGTTCCTAGTTACCAACCAGGAGTGGAAATCCACTGTTTCCAACCCTTGTGCAGATGGAAGAGCAACAGAGAGCTCCAGCTTTGAGGAGCTGGCAGGAGAGCACGGAGAGAGGATGGTAAGGAGGGAAGCAAAGCAAACAAACCATGTTGTAGTAGCTAGACCAGTGAATTATCGTGCAGTAATTTCTGTGTGTCAGGTCCTTTCCAAGGAAGAAGCAGTGTTCTAGTTAACAAAGGAGAGGACAGAAGGAGGTGAAAGTAGCAGACCAGCAACAAAAACAACAGTGGAGAATGTGTTGGAAATGGCGTGACATCCGTGGTGGTGGCCCCCTGCTTCATGTAGCTGGATTTTGTTGTGGCTCTCTTGCCTGGAGGGCTTGGCCAGCTCCTCCCCTGCAGGAGCAGTTCTACATTTCCTGAGTGGTTGAAAGTAGCACATGCAAATGCTTTACGTGTAAGCCAGTAAACATTGTGTGGTCGTGTGTTTCTGTGCACACACAGGGCACAATGTGTGCTGTGGCCCCAAGTCTCTCCACAGTGCATCCAGTGACATTTACTCAAGGGACACGAAAGTTTGCCTTTGCTGACCTATCCAACCCCAGGCTATTGTTCTGCCATTGTATACAGTCTGACTGAACACATGCTCACCAGGAGCAACACTGAGAGCAGGGTATCCTTGTGAGCCACTAGGCAACATGCAAAGAGGGCAATATCTGGCCTTTTATTATCATAATGGTGGTGATCTTTACATGCCAGAATTACTGGGTGTGAGGTCACATCAAAGGAAGCTCTCAGTGACAAGACCTGCAGAAGATGGCAGCAGATGATAAGAGAGGTTGCAGGTGATATACTTTAAATACAATGAAGAAAAGTAGCTGGACTCAGCTGGGGAGAAAAATATCTGTGTCCAGGAAAAATTATGTTGGTTCTAGATTTGGGAAGTGTCCAGGAAGTAAGGCTGTGCACAAAAAGGACACTTTATGTATGGACATATTTTCTGGGAGATGAGACCCTTTCTGACATTTTGGGGCACCTAAACACACTTGGTGTGAATCACTTCTAGTGCAGAAGTGCCTCAGCTTTACTGCATGATGTGAGTGTGTAAATATAGCTCTGGTCCAGCTGAGCTATCTTCCAAACTTGCTCCTTTGCCTGCATCATTTTCAATGGTTACAGGTGCTCAGCCTGCTGTACTTGCCAGTGTCTCTTTAATCAGATGATTGGCTGTAGAACCAAGCTTGGAATTGCACTTTTTGTGTTACCCTATTGCCATGACATCCTTTTCATGCTATCTTTCCTTTTTTTTTTTGATAGAAACCTTTTGTATTATGTACATATTTCCTTAGTACAGGTGTTTCCTGTAATTACTATATTGTTCTATTTGTTTTCTGTTGTAGATATATAATGCTATTTAAACACAGTTGCTTTCATAAAATGAGAAAGTGAAAGCTGAGCTAATTTTTTTTTGGGCCTAGAAAGATTTAAGGTGTAGTGAAAAGGGCCTAATGCTAAAGGGCAGGTTATAAACTAAATGGCTGCAGGTGGATCTAGATACTGTTATCTCCAGAGTCAACAGCTAGAGGTACCTAGAGAGTTTAAGTAGATGTTTACAAGAGCAGTGAGATCCCACGTGACTGAAAGATCCTCATCAATACCTTGGTTTGTACTGTCACAGAATTGTGACAGCTGTCAGGAAATAAAACCCTGGAAATACAGCTTACTAAAATAATCTTGTGCTCAGATGATGCAACAGGAAGGAGTGAGCATCAGAGATCACCTGCCAGTGGTGAGGGTCTTTAAGGAACAGCAATGGCTCCTGGTATTGTGGAGCTGTAATATCTATATAAAATCCAGTTTGGTCAAATTAACTTGTCACAGATGTAATAGGGTTGATCCTCTGTAATTGTTCTTTCCAGCTTCATGCTTATCAAGATGTACTACTACTTCACTTCAGTTACAGCCAACTCATCATTCTCCAGACCTGTTGGTTAAAAGAGCTATATACCCTTACCAAGAATGTGCATTCTGTGCTAATACCATCTTCTAGCATACATTTGACAGAAGTTGTTGAAGGTAAAATCATTATTCTATAAGGCAGTAGGCTGGCACTATTATCATTAGACTTCTTGGAAGGTGAGAGAAGGTGTACTGATGACCTCTCTCTGGTTAGTTGACTCAGCCCTAGGTCTTCTGGTAGTGTCTAGCTGTGTTCAAAAAGAGAAAGGCAAGGGAAAAAGCCCAACAGCCTTTTGTATCCTTCCTCTGCCTAAAGAGATGTGTTCTTTTGGTATCAAATTCCCAGTTACAGCTGGTCAGGCTTGGTGGGAAGTAACAAGAGAGTGTAACCCGCTGGCATTGAGTGGTGTCTCAATAACCTATCCTACCAGAAGGTTTGAGACCCACAACTAGCAGTGAATAGGTAAAGACTGGGGATGCCTTCTAAAAAAAGAAATGGTGATTCTTATCAGTTGTTTGAAGATGTGGGTTATTCTTATATGTACTTGTTCTTCATATTTTATCATTTTTAATGCAATTAGAAGAAAAACAACTAGGGAAAGAAATCTCAGTTTTACAAGGATAATAAAATGCAACCTTTCTGTGTTCTGTAAATTACACAGGCAGTTTCTTTCAACAGGCTCTGCCTACTTCTGTTGCAGCCCAGCTGTTGAGTAACTGTTCTCATTGGGGTTTGGGAGGTGACTGGAATTCAGCAACACTTTGTCTCATGAATCATGCCACAGATTCTTCCTTGAAATAAAAGCTTAATTTTCAGAAAAATTACTAGTGGCTTATGGTACCATTGGTTGCATCATTACTGCACTAGGCTACATCTTTTGCTCCTTTCCTGTTGTAAGTAACTTACTCCTGAGAAGTAAGTCTAGATAAATTCTAGAAACTGTAGTGCAGACCCAGCTGCAAAGTAAATGTGCTTTTGCTCTCAGGGTTCCTTTGGTTTTGAGAAACTAGTGCCAGTTACATTAGCAAACATTGCTGGGGAGGTGGGGGAGCTGTTACTTAATCAGCTCTCAGATTATTCAAGTGGTGTAAAGTTAAAAAAAAACCCCAACACTATGAATTCAAAATAATCCAGCTGGGTTGTTGGGGTTTTTTTGTATTTTGTGCCACTTCTTCTTTCAGACAGAATTCATGTAAGTTTCCTCTCCAGACAAAGACAAGGCATCAGAGCTAATGGCTGATTAATAATCTATTTGTCAATTATGAAATTAATTGACCTTTGTCCTTGCTGTCTGAGACCAAGGTTGATGTTAACCATTTTCTTCTGATTTATAGCTGGTATTCTGTGAAGCATAAATGAATGTTTATATGCCAACATTGCACAGAATTTCCTGTGCACAAAGTTTGAGAGTTGTTTTCCCATTAATCTAAATGGTAGCTTGGTGCCTTTTGAACACCTTCCTTTATATGTTGCAAAGGTGAGGAAAAGTGTCTGAAATGAGGCAATCCATATTCAGGAGGACATGTATGCCCCTGAAAAGTTGATTTTTGTACATGACTATGTAAACTTCCACTAAATTTGGGAATAAAGTTTATTACACCAGACCATTTTTGCCTTCCTTGAGAACTGCTTTTAAATATACTTAGTAAATAATGCTTTTGCCTTTAAAGGTATCTCAAGATTACTGTGACCTCTGGCCAGAGTGCTACAGTTCAGAAGCAGGGGACAACAGCATTGACAGGAGCCACAGTTTATAAAAAGGTCTTTTGTATGACTCTTTCCCTGATGGTTGCCTCCAGAAAAAAAAGAAATAAAATCATTAATTCTTATGGATGTATTTGATAGGGCCATAATCTTTTGGGGCTTTCCATTTGTCATTTTTGCTTAACTTGCTCATTTTGGGAAGGGCAAGCAGATTAGAATCAGTCTGTTTAATCATTTATATAAAGCTTATTTTTTGCTGTAAAGATTATGGGAGAAAAGAGAAGCATAGTGCTCTGAAGAAAGAGATTGCAAAGAACATAGTGCCTCAGTTTACATATACACATTCATTCTTCACTGCTGATCTTAAATGCCTTTTTTGAAAGCTCTATCCCAGTCACATGCTGTTGTGACTCTGTGCAGAGGGGAAAGATGGAATTTTTAGTTGGTGTCAGGGAGGTCAGATTAAATAATGGTCCTTCCTTTTGCAGTACTTGGTGATGAGAAGCCGTGCTGCAGCCACAGACTGGTGATGGAGGGGCCCACTTGTGATGATAATCATGGGAGAGAGGAAATGTGTAAGCTGAGAAAGCTGGGAGTTGCCCAGAGCTGATAACACAGCAAACAGGGTACGTGAGATTCAAGGGTATGGCTGAAGGATAGATAGAGCGGCTCTGCAGCAAATACAAAAGAATAAACCTACATTTTGTGGGGAGGAAGATGCATTACTCATCAATGTCAAGTGGGAACCAAATTGTAGTTGTTGAGGCTGGGTTTTGGTGGTTTGGTTTTTTGTTTTGGAGTTGGGTTTTTTTCAGCTAGACAATATGAACAGATCTTTTCAGTGTAATTCAAAGTGTATGGTTTAATTTTTCCTGGTATGGCTGTAATAACTACTTTGGGTTTATTGCTGCAAAGCTGTGTAGAGGTAAAACTCCAGTATAGGTGAATCATTCATTATCAGTCATCTGTGGAAGTGCAGCCCAGAGCTGTGAAGGGTTAAAATTCAGGCTGTAGGAGTGATTTAATTTTTTTAGGGTTTTTTGTGACTCAAATAAGGAAACTGTTGGTAATGTTGTGTTTGTATGTTGCAGAAAGAACCAGCAACTGATAGTAAATTACAAGGAAAGAAAGGAGTATTGCCATCCTAAACTGTGATAAGAGAGTCAACAGAAATCCACTTAGCTTGAATCCAAGGAGGGAATTCCTTGCAGAAATACGCACAAAGCAGGCTTTTGTGTTGGGATGTAATCTAACATAGAGCTTGCATTTTCAAGCAATAGCTTATATTTCCAACTGAAACTTCAGAGCTTAAAACTGAGAAAGGTGGAGCTGGAAGCCCAATTTGACCATTCTGGGGCATGTTTTTATCACAAAGGTAACAGGACAGGAATCCACATTTTAAATAGACATCTTTGAGTGGATGTCATGCTGGTGTTACAATCACTAGCCATGGCAATATTAAGTAGCACCATGCAAAACCTACTTGTGTAGTCTAAAACCAGAAGGGCCTACTTGATGAGAGAGTGAGGCAGCTTGCAAATGAGGTTTCATTGACCTTTGAAGGTCTAAGAATTTAAAATCTCAATTTATAAATCCTGTAAGAGCTGCAATAATTCCCACAAAACTTTTATCTGTAGTTTAAAATTATGTAAGTATTGTAGTTAAAGATGTAGTAGTTACTGTGAACTGTAAATTACTATCACTTTAGAGAGGGGAAAGTAAGTGCAGCGAAGTTAAACTATGGCTTTATGTTGTACGGCTGGTCTGTCAGTAGAAACCAAAGAGCCACTGCGTTCTGGTTTTTTCCGATTATTTTAACCACCCACCTGTTTCCTTTCTGCTTTTTGATTTGCACATGACCTTTAAAGTTCCTGAAATATCAAGCCCAAGCTCTGCAAGTTCAGTATTTTTGGGTTTGGGCAGATAACTGCTTTTGAAGACTAGATTTAAGATGCTGCTTTTACTAGTGCCTTTTAATGCATTAGGTTTGAGGCAGACACTGTACAAATCACCAGCCTAATTAAGAGAAAGAGGAAACCCCCTAAGTTTTCACCTCAAAGTAATCATAAAGTAAAACAGTTTCTGATTTTTCAAAGAAGCTGGCTAAGGAAACTAAGCACTTACCATGCAACGTGTGATTCACTTCCTTTTTAGTACCTCTTGAACCCACAGACTAAAATATACTTCAAATTTGTTTGAAAATCAGTAGCAGAGACAAATCAACACCTCTTCAATGGAAAAAGCAGGGAGAATTCAGCTGTTCTGCTAGTGTTTGTAGCTGGATTTTTTTCTTCTAAAATTATAAACCATTTTTAATTTTTCTATGAAATGCAGCAATAGCCAACAGCAAAAGTCTAAAGGAATATAGTAAATTAAGGAGAGTATTCACTGATATCTCCCTGAATGCTCGGTCAGCCTTCAGGAGTTTCCAATCCAATGACTTCCTGTGCCAGAAGTAATTTCTGTGCATTAATAGCCATCTATGGATTTCTCTTTCATGAATCTGCCCCCATGGGCGCATTTGCAGGAAGGCAAGCTCCATTAGTTCTACCATTCTCAGGAGAGTCAATCTTTAGTTTTCTGTCATCACTGTTGCTATGTCAAAGGTTGATTCTAGATAGTACAATAAAACATTTTTTACTTTAGGAAAACAAAAGCTGGTATCCTTATCTCCAACCGCTGTCGATCTTCCCTTTAGAGGATGGCATCAGTAGCTCTTTCTTCCTAACAGTAATGAACTTGACATTTTTTCTTGGAGTATTCATTTATTCAAGTGGCTTGGATTTGCACGAATATTCAGTGGTCCCCATTGGGCTAGCTTCAACAGGTGGGTGGGCCTAATGATTAATGATGTTATCTGGGTGTTAGATAACAAGATTTAACAAAGACATGCATAGAGACTTATTTCTTACGGGCTTAGAGACCTCAGCAAGCATGCCAAGTGCCTCAGTACCAGGAATAGAAAACAGCTGGCATGCTGCAAGCCCAGGGCTCGTTCTTGGCCAGTGAGTAATGGTTACTTCCTTCCCACTGCCAGCAGTGAGGCCACTGTGCCATTTAGGGCAAATGCTGTGGCCTGTCTGCAGAGTCTCAAGACAAATCCTGTGCTTCCTGGCAGTAGCATCGCTACTTGGGGAAGTTAACAGTGACCCTGGGGTGCTGAGTTGTTACAAGTCACTGCAAAGCTGGCATGGATGCTCACAACTGCTCAGTCTCCTGTTTCTAAACCAGGCAGAACAGAAGTGGTGCAAAGATGTAAAATTATACATTTAATGAATGACTTTGGTTACTGCTGCTTGCTTCTCAGATGATGTCTTTTGCTGGCTCTTGTTTCCCTTTTCTGCATGAAGGCTTTTCCATTTCTTTAGGCCAGTTGTGCCACAGGTTCTTGCAGTCCTCTCTGATTCTTCAATGTTTCTAGCTTTAAAAACTTGATGTTGAGTGTAATATTGTCAGCTGCTGAGCTTGTATCAGCAGGACATCAGGCAGGAGAATGGGCAACAAACATGCTGCACGTTTGAGTTTTTCAAGTATCCTTGATCAAGCTGATAATACAGTTCTCCAAGAACTGGACTGTTGGTGTTCCAGCAGGTATATATGTGTTCAAGACTAACTAAGACCTGCAGAGATCACAGTTTACATAAGGAAATTTTGAGGGAAAAATCAAGCTTTTTATTTCAAATTTAATTACTGGCTTCTGGAGGGGGAAAGAATAGGTAATCTGTATAATTTTCTAGTGTCTCTCTGGCCATTTGACTTACTTTGGGAGTTATTTCAGGTTCATGCACACTGTGGTTCCTGTCAAGGCCATTGCCTGCAACATTTCTTACACTTCTTAAACTGAAGGTCAAGTGTTGTCAGCCTGCACCCCATGCAACCTGACAAATGCAGACACCAAACCTGGAAGAAGAATGATGAGTGGGGGAATTACACACAACTGTTTGAAACAAATCCTTCTGGAGGCTTCTTGAGGCAACCTCTTCTCCCTCTTTTTTTTTTTTTTTTTTTTTTTTTTTTCCCGGGGGTAGTTGCATGGAGAAGGGAAGCAGGTCTTGGTTCTTCTATGTCACTAATGCTATATACAAAATCTTTTTTTAAGTTACCCCACTCACGTTAGAGCGACAATTTGCAGAAGAAAGCAAAATGCAATACAACATGTGTGGTCCTTAGCCCTTCTCAGAGCACAGGTTCTCTGCTTTGTCTCATAAATTAGAATTTAATAGATTATAATGTGACCCTGAGGGGTTTAAGTTGCCTTCAGTTATGTGTAGATAAGATATTTCTGGGAATGCACTATCAAACAGTGTTTATTGCATAGAAAAATCTGTTGATCTCTGAGCTGCTCCTTGGTCTTAATGTGAGAATTAGTAGCTCTAGGGAAAAGAGATAATGATCCTTGTAGTTAAGCTGCTGCTTGGGACCCTGGAAATAGCTTTTAATTCACAGCCATGTATAATATTGCATAAATCATATATATTATGTAGAGCACATTACATCAGTAAAATGGGACAGAGCTTCCTTGCTTTGCAGGCTTGGCATGCCAGTTTGTTTGGTGGATGTGTATACTGCAACTTCCCTGTAAAACCAAAAACTGATCAAAATCTGAGTGTGATTCCTTTTATTATCGGTGGTGAAAGTAGTCTTTCTTTCAGTAGTCTTGTTTGTTAGGATAGGGACAGTATTATTTAGTATCTGGATGTCTTTTTCAGAGATGATGAATTTTATGTATCCTTAGTTACACTTTGCATTCAAAGATAATCAACTGTCAAGTGAAGTATGGAATATTTAGTGTCTGTGCTGTGAAAAATGTTCTTTTGGACACAACTATCATTAATTTTATTGGCATGGGAAGGTATAGTCAGATGTGGGCACTGTTAAGCCATCTAATATCTTATTTTGGTATAACTCTGCACACTTTGGCTGGTAATTTCTAAGTCTTTCCCAGGAGGATTGAACATAATTGGGCATAGTGCTACTCTGATGTGTTCATTCACATTTGCAGGCCCAAGGTGGGAACATATTGGCCAACCTGAGTAGTCTGAGTCTCCTGTAGCACACCAGATACATTCCTCCCCAGTCCAGAGGGGTCCCCTGTATCATTTACATATGCATGTGCATTTGCTGCTCTGGGACTTCTGCCATTGGAATATCCCATCTGGAAACATTTCTTTTTCCTAATGAATATATCATAAGGTAGCCTTAATTATCTGCCTAGGCCTCCAATCTCTTCCATGTTTATCTATATAATCTACCATGTGCAACTTTCTTTTATTGCTGTAGATGCCCTTTTCTTAGAAGCAATATGTTGACTTTTGGCTTTTCTGACCTTGCAACCCTTGGGTCTCTAAGGCACAAGATATTCTCTACTAAAAAGGAAACAACAGAATCAGAAGTGGTTCTAGTTAGGGATTTTACCAGCTAGAAGTGGAAATGCCAGTCACATGAACTTGCCTTAAAGGGGTTTGTGGGATCTCATCTTATTGTCTCTTTGCAGGGTATCATCCAAGCCTACAAGAGTGGCATAACCCTCCAGGGAAACACCACTAGCCTGGGCAGGTGGGACTTCAGTGGGTCTTTCTTCTTCTCCATCTCTGCAATAACAACCATTGGTAAGAGCTCCCTGCTTATGGGGCCACCTCATAGGCGTTAATTATTGTCTGTTCATGTCCCCTGTCCCCAAAACCATTAATAACTTGTCCTGCTGTCTTTTTCTTATGATGTGATCCAGTATTAAAAAAAAATAGAGGGGAGAGTATGTGGAGAGATGTTGTTGAATATCAAAAATCCCTCATGGATTTCTTGATTTGTCAGCTCTCTTCAGTTTTAAGTATATTTCTAAATCAAGATTTTTCTTTTTGTACCCAAATGGTGACTTCTTTTGATTTCTGGTTGTTTTTGAAGATACACTGGCTCCAGAACACTAAGCCCCCAAGCATGAGCACAAAGAGAGAGAGGGTTTGTGGGTTTTCTGTGAGGGTGTAGACAAGTGGGTGGTGGTGTGTCATCTTCCTGTGACTCAGTACATCTTTCTGCCCTGCTCTTCTGCACAGGCAGTGTTCTGGTTGGGAACACATTTTCAGTGTGTTGCACTGACAGCAAGGGTTGCACCAGATGATGGCAGTGGAGGCTCATCATACAGCTTTACACAGGCTGTGGGTTTCCAGCAGAGCCTGGTCAGCTCCTCCCAGCCTTTGGTACAAAGCAGCATCTGCTCAGAGCTGCTTTGCTTGCCTCAGTAGTGAATCCTAATGAGTTTCTAAGCCATTGGAGTGACTGTTTCACCACGGCCAATTTAAGTTAATGATATTCAGGGAGAATCAAATTTATCATGTTAAAATAAAAGGGGATGTTGTGATGTTGGCAGAGACCTAGCTTAAGCATTTCTGCTCTTTGACTAAGAGCAGCTGCTAAGCTACTCTTCCCACCCCCTGCCCCCGCTCTCCTCTTTTTATTTTAAGTAAACTCCTCGCCCTGATGGCCATAGGAGGAGAGGACAGAGCATGACACAACTGAGTTGATAGCAGAGGCAATTGAAAAGAACCAAATCTTACAGCTCTTTATCTCATAATTTTAAAGCTGATGCTATGACTCTAGAGACTTGTTCCTGATTTTTCAATTGTGGAATTCAGAATGCCATATAAGCCACTTCTATGAAGAAAACTTTAGAGACTAGACCCTTCATTCTGCCTTTTCAAGGTAAATTGTTGGTTGCGTACAGAATAGTGTCCTAACACTCTGCAATAACAGATAACAATAAGTTGTAGAAGAGTAAACTACAAGTGGTTTCACAGAGCCACGCCCTGTTATCATAATCTCTCTTTATGCAAATTCTTGAGATAGTGAGGGGTTCAGCCTCACTGAGGATATCAGAGCGTGACTGGGAAGGACAATTGATGATGTCAAGTAAAGAGGCAAGCTCCTTTCCAAAGAACTCAGTCAATGAAGTTCAAAGGAGTGAGTCACAATAGGAAGCTTCATGTATAAGGTGTGGCAATGAGATAAATGACAATTGAGAAGGCTTCCTGAGGAATTGTAGAGGTTTTAGTGTTCTTACATGGCAAAGAAGGATTTATCTCAGGCTGTGATTATGGAACCAATGAAAGCAGGTCCAGCTGCACAAGATTATCCTATAGGAGTTAAAACCCAAGGCATTCTGGTAAATGAGTTCAGGAAGGGTAGAGTTAAGATGATAATGCAGAAGAAAGATTATCAGGAATTTAGGAGTACTATATAAAGATTTTGAAGACTATGGGTGGCCTCTATTCCATATGTTTCAGCTGCTGCAAGTCCTTTGGCCTGTTTGTCTCTTCCACATTTTTTCTTTGCAGTTAGTGCTATCCATGCCTTGCTGGCCTCTTATGCGAAATAACATCTTTGTGACTCTTGTACTTTAGTCTTCTCAAACAGCATTGCAAAAACCACTATCACTTTTACCTTCATGACTTTCCTTTGAGATGCTCTTTCTGTTCTGCCAGCTTCTGTATTTTCCTTTAGGTGCTGTAATCCCCCTCAGAAGGCTAGGTCCGTTTCTGAAGTCCTTACCAGAACACTTTCTTGCTGGGATACAAGAAGGGATGTTAACTTCTTTCCCCATTAACACCAACTGAGGGGCATTAGCTTCTTTCCCCACTGACAAGGTTTAAATCCTCATGTCTCCTGTTGCAGCATCTTCTGCACTGCATCCTTCTTCCATTTAAATGAGAGCCTCGTCTGTTTTCACTACTAGTGACTAAAAGCAGCATGTGAACTCTGCTTAAAAACAAAGCAAGTTCTAACCTACAGGCTGGACATAGTTGGTGCCTCAATTGCAAATGTTTAAATAACAGATATGTATGAACTAAAATCTCTTGTTTCAAAAAGTGCCCCAAAGCCTATGTAGTTTTTGGCCAATCTCATAATTTGGATGGAACTGCATTCATAATTTTTGGGATGGGCAGCCCTGGCCACCTGCTGATTCCTTCTCCGCACTGCTACATTTCTGTGTGTTCCTCGTTGCTGTCTTTGACATATCATATCATGCCAGACTTTATATATTACCTCATTTTCTGCACATTTTTCCATAAGAACCCTTTCTCCAATGCCTTGAAGGGTCATCTTCAGAGATCCTGTAGAGCTGTGGTACTAAACATGATTAAAGAAAGAGAAGCTAACTTGCTGCTGGTTTTATCTCTCGGACTTCCTTATCCCTCGCCGACACAAAGTCTCTCCTTTCTGTGTTTACTCTCCTCCTACTTAGTTTGGACTAAGGGGGCAGAGGTCAAAGCAAGTTCAGAGTGAGGCACAAGATCAAAGTTCCTGAAGTCAAACGACCACAGGGTGGTGTAATTTCAGAGAAGGTGCTAGGGAAAGGCTCTTTCTGTAGTCAGTGATGAAGCTGACTCGTCTGCAGACTTAAGAGTAGGAATACTGTCCTCTCTAGCCTGAATGTCCCATTTCATATTGGGTGGATGGATGCCAAGGCCTAATGCTGTATTTTCTGGAGGCACAGCCACTGTCCAGCTGATAAGTGTTCTTGAATTTAGGGCAGACTTGGTGGGTATAATGTAAAATCTCACAAGAAGGTCAAGAAGCCAAGCATGTTAATGTGTTTTATGTAGTTATGGAGACATTCAAAGTATGAGGGAGGATAGGAACCTCTGACTTGCTGGTCTTCTGGTGAATAACCTCTGAAAATTCTAATGCTTGTAAGATCATAGGGTAATTCCTGGTACCTCAGGAGGTCTCCAATGCAACTGTCTGCCTAAAGCAGTCAGCTGTGAGATCAGAGCAGGCTAATAAGCACTTTTTCAGGGTCATCTTCCAGCTAAGCTGAGGCCATGCTCATGTTTTCAGGAACCAGACAAACATTACCATAAGGCTGTGTGAGTGATCAGTAGGTGTATTTGTGGTTTTTCCACTTTGAATTGCACAAAAATGTCTTTTCCATCTAAAGTGAATTTTAATTTTTTTTTTCCTCAATAAAACACTTGAATTATTTTTCATGAAAAAACCCTTTCATTTCTCCTGGATTAAAACATCCAAATCACTTGTAAAGACCACAAGAGAAAGAAAAGTTAGATTTCCTGAAAAATGTTAGAGGACTGGTGGGAGAAGCTGGATGGCTTAAGGATTTAATTTCCTCCAGTGCCTGGGAAAATAGGAATGTGGCTCACTGAACATCATCCCAACTGCCAAGCAGATTAGTTTTTACAAGTATTTAAACATGTAATGTAAAATAAAGTAATTATGGCACTGACATACCTCAGTGAACTGCACTGTGGATACCTGGTCCCCAGGCCCAGATGAATTCCTAGTTATTCAAAGCAAAGTACTGTCAACAAGAGCAATCTGTAAGTTTGGGCTTAGGTCATGTCTGTAGGAAGTGATGGCTTGTATACTTTCAGGTAGGAGAAAAGATTAAATAAAACAAGAAGAGTTGCTTCTCTAACCAGTAGCTTTATCAGTGGTTTTAACACTCAAACACATTTCTGAGGAGATTTGGTTTTATGCTAAGTCTGGGGTTTTTTCTACAGATGAAACTTTTTGGTAAATTTTCAGATATTTTCAGCCTATGATAGACACTTTTTGTTCTAAGCACTTTTTGATGAAAATACTCTTTTATATCTGGACAGTGAGAACAAACCTCTCATTGTGGGTAGCAGGAAGTTGCAGCTGCCTCAGTTAGCTGAGGGCACTGAAAGTATTGTCCTGTGAATGAAAAGATCTTTTACTAATAAGTCTCATCTTCTTAACAAGACTACAGATATTCTGAATCCCATATGGACAGGAATGTAATGGGAAAGCAGGAAAAAAATCCTGAATTAGTTAGTTAATATGTGTAAGAGAAGTACATGATTATGAGCATTTAGAAATAATACCACTCTTGTTTCCTCCGAAGAAGCTTGACTTACATGACACCTTTTTTCAAAACAAGAGGAGCTATACATGCACTTAATCCAGCTGCTTCAGTGGAAACACTTACACTTTGATGCCTCTGCAGTTTTTAGTGATCATTTCTCAGTGTCTCTTTGCTCATAGATGTACCAGGTAACATCCCAGCAGTAGGCTCATGAAGGATGTGACAAAACAGGCAGTGTAGTTTTAATTTCTGAATCTAGTTCAGATATTCTAACATATAGCTTGCAATGGTTTAAGACACCAATTAATACTGAAGAGGGTAAGTTCTATTTTCCCATTTCTGCTTGAGTTTTATAAGAGTTGAGGTTTATATACAACTAGGTTGGCATCTCTTTGTCTAGAGCAAAGACAAATGGATGTAACCAGATAGGAGTAAATTTCTGGCCATTTTACATAATCTAAAGTCTCCTATGTTATTTGATTATACTTTGTAGCCTATATAAAAAGCTGGTGGGACATGGCTTTTTGGCATGTGTACAGCAATTGTGTAGCAAGTTTTCAGAAGTTTGTCTTAAGCTGCTGAGTCCAAGGGAAAAGGGAGCCAGAGAAATCAAATGCAAAACAAATCTGGTGTTTGAAGGGCTGGGTTTACTGCGCACATTAGACCTTCCTACGTCATTCAATTTGCCATTCTAAATTAGTGGTAACATACAGGTTAAGTTTAGGTGCTCTGCCATCCAGCACTATGTGGCATCCCCAAAATTCTGAAGGCTGCTGTGCTTCATACAATGACCAGAGAACATGGGCCTTTCTTATTTTATGGGTTTTTTTCAGAGAAACTTAGAAATTTGTGCTTAAAAGTACTGCCCAAGCCTTTTAAAACTTGATATAGAGGGAGAAGGATTGGGGGTAAACCACCTTGGGATTAACTAGCTATAAATGTATGTGACTCACCTTCAGACCTACAGTAAATGCCCCCCAGTACTTTCTCCTGGGTCAGGTCAGACCACAAAACACCCTAACCCCATAAGAGAAAAATTGGAACTTTTCTACTGAAATGCCACAGCCAGAGTGAAATGCATCGCACCAGACACATCTTTCTATAATTTGCTTAGAAGGGGTCATCTACCAGAGGTACTTGCCTGCATGTCTCATTTACCACACCTGTTATTCTAGAAATGGTGAAGGATGGCAGAAATTAGCAGTCATTGGGGGAAAGTGCATTAACATTGCAAAGCTGCTCACAAGCAAAGACGAAGTAGCACTGGCATGAAGTCTTAATTTAGCCCCTTTTGTTTACCTGTATTTCAAAACATCTAGTTACATAACAGCATCCCATTCTTTCTGGGGGATGCTCTCCCGATTCCCAGGGACAGGCTCCTGAGGCTCCATTGGAGGTATGTGTGCCTGAAATTATTAAAGGGGATGTCCTCCATATATTATAATTTGGTATTTGTGGGAGTACATACTTAGGAATAGTTTGCCCTCACACCTTTTTCTGAGTGTAGTTTGCCAGCACACATGGACAACTAACTGCAGAGCTGTCCGTGGGGAGAGATTTTTGTCAGCAAAATCTTGGCACAGAAAGTGTAGATATCCCCAGCTCATAGTCATCAGTCAGTGGCTTATTGCAGCTGGCATGTGACAGAGGTTAGTGAAGAAATGGGACTCTGGGGTTAACCACAGATGTTTGCACTCTCACTTATCTGGGATACAGAGCCAGGCCCTGGGGCCTCTCCCTGCTGGGCACTGCTCACTTGCCCTGAGGCTAGAGCACCCAAAAGCAGGGTAGCAAGGCAGTAGTGGAGGGAGGGCCTCTGTGCTTGCTGTGCCAATGGTTGGGCGGTGCTGGGAGGGGATAGCATTGTTTGTGGTAAAAAGATAATCTCCTTTGTGGATGTACACCAATCTCTAATGAGCAGAGGTGATTTTGGAACGTAGTCAAGGCCATAGGTCTCTGACTGACTAAGGCACTGCTCAAATGCTTGTGGTGTGCTGGTTGTTCTGCCTGTGAAAGCATCCTAGTTAAATCTGACTTTCTTGTTGCAGAAAACACTGGAAATTACAAGTGCAAGTCTGCAAATTTATGGGACATTTTTAAAAGAACATGTGGGGAATGAAGACAAGTCATTTTGAAGCCAAAATGATCTGAGGATATAAGCAAAGCTGTGACTGCAAGGCAGGACCTTTTATTATATCACCTTTGCCTCAAGAAAGAGGCAAAATTTAAAACTTTTTTTTTCTTTAGGTCTGAAATTGAAATATATTCCAAAAGTTTAATATAACTTCTCCAGGTATATTGACTGTAGACAATAATTTTGACAATTTAAGATTTATTTGGTACTTGTGGTGCAAAAGAGTATAAGCAAGGAGGCAGTGTTAAATTCACTAGTCCTGTGGGACAAAGGTAGAAAAGGGTGGTTGTTATAATTAAAACACTATTGTTGTGATTCAGAGACCATCTGACAGCCATGCAGGATCATTTACTGGAAAAGCCCATGCCAACAGTGCTTACAAAAATTGAATTAAACAGAAGGTTTGCATTTACGTCAGATCCTAGCCAGGGCAGTGGGTAGGGGAGAGGAAATCCACTGGTAAAAGGAAAAGAACTAAGCAAAATTGGCAGGGAAAGAAATGTTGTTTTCCAGCCCACAATAGGATATGACAAACAATGGATGTAACTTACAGTTATTTATAATAAAGGTCCTTTTGGAGCAGTGACCTTCTCACCTAACTTCTGTAGATGATGGAGGTCCACCCCTCCAGGAGGAAGGGGTAAGCAGAGAATATTTTAGATTTAATGTTTCATTCATCCCCTGTCTAGGCTATGGGAACCTGAGCCCCAGCACTGCAGTGGGTCGAATCTTCTGCATCGTGTTTGCACTTTTTGGGATCCCCTTGAACCTTGTACTCCTGAACGAAATTGGGCAGCTGATGCTGCTTGGGGTTCAGCATTGTGCCCGTCGCCTAGAGGAGGTGTTTCACTGGCAGGTAAGCAGTATGGACAGGCATGTCTTAAATAAAAAAAAGACAGAGGACATTGTCTGGTATTTGAGATTCTATGACTAACAAGGGCAGCCTGGCTGACTATTTGACCAAAAAGGCAACAATACCCAGGAATAACTGGAAGCAAATAAATTTAGTTTATGACAGCCCTATGAGGTATCAGATAAGGTTGTTTATTAAATGAGGGAAATTCTATGATGAATGACTTCCCCTGAAGTAACAGAAGTGATAAAGCATATGAGCAATACACAGTCCCTGGACTATCTGGTCTGTTTATCATCAGTTTTAGTTAGAATTGCATGTATAAGTTACATGGGAACATTTGTGGAACAGGCTTTAAACTTACATGACTTTAGGACTTATGAAGGTGATGCTTGATTTGTGTTGTCTGGGTGTCAAAGTTTAACCTCAGCTGGCATCTAAGCACCACACAGTTACTCACCCCTTCCCAGTGGGATGGGGAAGAGAATCAGAAGAGTAAAAAGTTCATGGGTTGATCTAAAGACAGTTTAATAAGTAAAGCAAAACATACTTGTGCATACAAGCAAAACAAAAAAACCCTGAATTTGTTCAACACTTTCCATTAGCAGACAGGTGTTCAGCCATTCCCAGGAAAGCAGGTCTCCATCATGCATAACACTTACTTGGGAAGACAAACTCCATCACTCTGAACATTCCCTGCTCCCTTCTTCCCCCAGCCCTATATGCTGAGCATGAGATATGATATGGAATATCCCTTTGGTCACTTGGGCTCAGCTGTCCTTCACTGTGTCCCCTCCCAAATTCTTGTGTACCCACAGCCTCCTCACTGATGGAGTGGAATGAGAAGCAGAAAACGCTTTCACATTGTGCAGGCACTACTCAGCAACAATAAAAACACCTCTGTATTACCAACACTGTTTTCAACACAAACCTCCTGCTAACTACTGTGAAGAAAATAACCATCCCAGCTACAACCAGCACATGTGTGGGACAGACTCCCCATTTATTATAGTGGAATTCAATGAATGTTTGTATACTTTTGTGGAGTCCATCATCATATCATCATCATCTCCAACTGGAAACCAAGCTGGACTTTCCCTGCTTCACTTCTTGTGACAATCTTGGTTTTTTTTCTTCCTTCCTGTTTTACTAGAATAAAGCTTCCTTCCTGATGAAGACCTGTGCACTAGTAACTGGCTTGTTATTGTTCCTCCTGCTACCTCCCTTGTTATTCTCTGACAAAGAAGGCTGGTCTTACGAAGAAGGCTTCTACTATTCCTTCATTACCCTCAGCACTATAGGGTTTGGAGACTATGTGATTGGTGAGTAGTTCACATTTCACTGCTTTCACCTACTGAACAGCAAATCCATGACTTACAAAGCTCCCTACTTCGCAGTTTGGCACCAGTAGCAATCCCCAGACCTGGTGATCAGTATGTTGTGGTGGGAATTTGACAGGTTGGAAAAATATGATTTCTGCCATAGCAATGCCACTTGTGAAAGAACAAAGACATTGTTTCCAAGTCAGTAAGTGGCACTGAAGTGGCCTGTCCCTTGGATGACTACACCAACGGGCAGGAGTGCTGTGGTTTAATCACAGTAGTTGCTGAGGGCACACTAATTACACTCCAGTGCACTGGCAGCCATTAGGTTTAAGCAGATGCCACTCTGCATCATCATTAATTGGGACAGGGACTGTTTCTTCCATCAAAACCCTGAATAAATGCTTTCTGAAAGGCAACTTAAGTCACATAGGTATATAGACTGTCAGGCACCAGGCACTACCTGGTTTTGGATGCCAAAACCCTTTGCCAGAGGAAATAGGATTGGATCCACACCCACTGCATTTGCTGAAATGCAGGACACACCTTTTTGATAAAGACTTTCCCATTAAAAACAAATTGATTATAGAAACATATGCAGCCTTGAATTCCTGAGAGACAGAAAGACTAAAACAGCCTGTTACGGATTTGCTATTTTCTTTTTTTCATAGAACTTGCTTGATGCTTAGACAACTTATTGGTAGTTACTTTAGGACTTGTCTGTAGTGCATCAAAGTTATGATTAGAGCTTGTGTAGGCACATGTAAATAAGTCAGGAATAAAGTGAGCTTGGGCAAGGGTAGCCAGATGGAGCTTGACTAAAGCTGGGTTAGCTCAGCATTTTCCTATACTGATTTTACAGAGGATGCTGAAATCTGTGCTACAGCAGCTTTACTTCTCTCAGTTTCTAGTAATGCATTTGGTATTCCTTCCTCTTCCAGGTGTGCCTTCACCTGTGTAGTACCTTTGTAACTGGAATACTGCCGTAGGTACACTAGGTTTGGTATGGGAATATTTGAATATGTCAGTTGTGGTATGTAGAGGCTAAACAATTTTGTTTTACAATCCTGTATGTGTGGTTTATGCCTCAAAAATAAGGTTCAAGTGATCATTGCCCTGTTTCCTCACTAGTGTGATAGAGAGCTGGGAGGAATAACTGACCTGCTGGGAAGCGCCTCTGCAGAAAAGGACCTGGCAGTCCTGAGGGGCACCAAGCTCTCTGTGATCCTGCAGAGTGCCTCTGTGGCCGTGAAGGCCGATGATAGTTTCAAACTGGCTTCCAAGGTTTGGTTGCTCTTGGAGGTTTTAGAACTACTCAGAGCTCTTTTCTCCTGCTCTCAGAGACTGTCTTGCTTATATCTGGTTTAACAAGATACACACAGTGGTACATAAAACCCACTTACCTCTCTGCCTGCAGGGCCCCCTCTTACATGATGATAGAATATTGTAGTGGGGAGCAATAAGTAGAGAAACTAAACTGTGCGCTTGAATGTGAATAATTTCACTTTGACATGGATGCAATTTGGGATTTATTTTCCTTTCTTATGGGTTATATTTGCAATTCCTAAGGAGTACCAGGCTGTTGCTGACACATCAGGAAACATAATTGCAACATCTGTTCACATGCTAAGTAGATGGCATACTTTTTGTTTTATGAAGAAATCACTAATATTCTGTGATATTTCAACTGTCTTTGGTTTACATGTAATGTCTCCTTTGAGGCACTATCCAATATAGAAATATATCCAATATAGAAATGTTTTGGGTGATTCTGTTGTAGGGATGAATCCAGATCGCACCTATCCAGGCTGGTACAAGAATGTAATCTCTCTGTGGATCCTCTTTGGGATGGCCTGGCTAGCACTGGTTATCAAATTTTGCATCAACATTCTAGAGAGCTCCAGTGATTTCTGTCAATGCAACAAGAAGAATGTGGAGATGGCAGAAGACTTAATGGATGGTAACAAAAGTAGTATGACTGGACTTCAAAATGTGGAGATCTGCAGTGACAAAGACACAAAAATAAAAGGACCAGTTGAACCTCACTCTTACACAGCTCCTACAGAAGCCCTCTAGGGAAGAAAAATATCCTTGGTGTCCTGTAGGTTTTAGTGCACCAGAGATAAACCATTTAGAAATGTGTAAGTAGAGCTGCCCTGACCTGTGAATGGGATGAAAATTTGCTTATTGAGCTTGAAATGCTTTTATTCTGAATTGAGCAATGACAGAATGTTTCATTTGCAGCATCACCAAGTATTACCAACAGGTCCAATAGGACTCTTTGCCAAAAGTAAATTTATGGAAATGTTACTTGCCCTCCCACCTCAATCAATGAGGTAATCTTTGACATCCCTGAGCAACACTAGCTGTGCCACAGCCCTAAAAGCAAGTGCCATTTAATGCAGGAAACAAGTAGCATATTGCCAAAATAAATGAACAATGCTGCTTAAAGCTATCTGGCAGTCATGGCAAATGTACACTATCACCTGTATCCCTGTGCTTGTGAAAGTTGGTAACAAAGTTTGTCTCTCTGATGATTTGTACAGGGATGGCAATGAGGAAGAGCTTGTAGAGGTGCCTGATAAAAACAGATCATTCCATTTTTTTAAAAGTAATTTCTGCATCAGAGGTCTGCTAACAGAAAGTGACTGCTGGGTAGGCTATTCCTTACTTCAGAACTTACATGGGTTCATCCTTTGAAGTATTTTGCAGACCAAATGTCATCAGCTAAACGTGACAGTACGTTTAGATAATTTGTATTTTGCCACATCTTGCAAGTCAGAAAAGGACTAGAGGCAATTTTAGGTGTCAGTGGTTCCAACATTTTCCTATGGCCAATATTAACAAGGGCTACTTCAATCTAGAAATAGACTGAATTTTCTTTAACTCTGGTCAAGAGATGCTATTGTGATGAACTTCTCATGTCATGAATGATTAGTGTACCTGTTCTATCTAACATCTTAGATATAATCACAAATGTCTTAGATCTGCAGAATGCCAGACATGCTTATTTTTTTGTGTCAGTCATGAAACAGAACTTGGTTGGGTCTATTTAGTTCCATTAAATTCTCAAATATCTTTTGATATATTATGCCATTTATAAAGGTGCAACAGAGTCTTGCTCCTGGTGCTGTTTGTATTCCGTTATCTGTTCTTCTCATTTTGTTATTCCTGTTGTGCTATTTGCATCCTAAGCATTAACTTTGAAAATTTCACCATGGCAGCAAGCCAGAATGAAGCATTTGGTTGAGCCTTCAGCTTTTGCAATGAACCAAGATTCCACGGGGTTGTTAGAGAAAAGACTGAAAACAGAGTCTGTTGGACTATGGGACTGAGGAATTAGAAATATTCATAGAATTCACAGAAATGGAGTGAGTGAATAGTGTACAGTCTTCAGGAATACAAGTTCTGAAATGAAACATATATTGTGAAAAAAGTGATTCCAGAAGAAGCCAGTTTGAGTGTTGATATCTGGTGGAACTGATTGCAGGAAAAAATGAAACAAGGGAATCAGCTGAAGGAAATTTAGTCTGTTGACCTTTTTCTGATTGCACAGTAGTAAATGTTCTCTCAAATACTGTTTGAAGGGGCAGCAGAGATCAGGAAGGGAGGCAGTGGACCTCTTAGATCATACTGATGAAAAATAAATACATTTCAAATTTTTGAACATTGGGTAATTTCTTTAACAGCCTTTAGCATAACTTCTCTGTTCCATGTTTCATCTTGCTTGTTTTCACTGATGGATACACAGTGCAGGTTTTACTGGCCTACATGAAGAACAAAGTGTATTTCTTTAAACATGAGTAAATAATTCCGCTTCAGAAAATGTGATACCCTTTAATGCATATCCTTTGCACCCTTTTCACGTGCAAAGCTTAGTATAGGTGTATTGTAAAATCTAGATGCCCAGGAGGTAGTAGGAGTTTCTGCTGTCAAAGCACAGGAATGACTATGTTAATCTGTTTCAACTTTTACTTGAAATGTCACAGACACTGGGAATTTCTATCAACTCTGCTCTTTGATGAGACTTCTCTTATAGAAGAGTTGAGAAGAGTTTCTTCTTTTGAATGTCTATTATATTAATCTCATTTAGTTAATGTTCCCACATTTTTAAGCTGTGGATGGGGCCTTCAAAAGTGCCTCAGAAGTTTAGGCACCCTGGTCCCACTGAAGCAGAGTTATGAGTCTTTGGGCAGCTAATGTACATTTCTGAGAGGCAGAGGGGAGAGGAACTTAAGGAATAGTCTTGAAAGAAAAGGATAAAAGTCTTTTGTAGATGCTGGTGCTTCCATTGTATGTCAGGGTTCAGCCACAGACTTAGGCATGTGGTTGGGTCTCAAGATGCCTCTTTATCTGCCCCAGCTGTCCCTTCTGAGTCACTTCTGTCTGCAGCCCGGCTGCCCACCACCAGCAGAGTCCTGCCACCCACAGTCTGATACCCCATATTTTGTGGCAGACACATCAGAACTGCTGGCAAACCACACACACCTCCAGAGCTACAAGTGCTTGCTCAGATCTTGGATCACTGAAAATATTGGGAATGAATAAGTCAAATACCATCTCTGACTGGGTTCTCTGACACTGAATAGCATGTTGTCTTCTATGAATATCCTTTTTTTGACAATTCCTCTCAGCTAGCTTTTGATGTGGACAATAGATATTAATATATGAGTCCCCTCAAAGTGCTGTGTTTCTGTTCTTTATGTTGTGGTTAAATGATATGAATGAATTTGTTTCCTGAGGGATGAGAAGAAAGCAGAGTTTTGCAACATCACAAAAACATCATCATCAATGTGTCTGTTATACCAAAATATCAAAGGTTATCTTCTCCAGGGTAAAATAAAGAAAACAAAAGCATGGTCCTGTTATCATTCTTGTCACAGCTGACTTGCAGTCCTCTGTAATCTGCATTGGAAAATTACAGATGCTCCTTGATTGGTTTGTTTTGGGGTTTTTTGGGTTTTTTTGGTTGTTTTTTTGTTTGTTTGTTTTTGGTTTTTTTTTTTTTTTGTCTCTTTCTGTTCAGATAAGTAAGGAGTTTTCATTAGTAATTTCAAATTGGACTTTCACTGCTGTTATTCTCCACAAGTCAGTTTTTTTCTTATTATCCTGTTTCCTTCCCTGGGAAGAGCAGCGGTTGGAAACAGGTTTGGTTAGTAGTGGTAGTTGTAAATATTTCTGTAACATCAATCTCCAGAGGCTTTTTCACAAACACATAGAACAGAATATGCTTCTGACCTTTATACAGTTTCCCAGGAACTCAATCCCTGGAAGCAGGAAAATAGAGAGGGTGCTATCTTCCCTACTTCAAGGACAAGTTCTGGCTTCAGCCTCAGTGTTTTTTACGCTGGTTCTTTCTGCTGGGCCAAAAGAGACATTTACCCCTTGGGGAGAGATGTGTCCAGAAGTCTGTAACAGGATGTCACAGCAACATAGTACAGACTGCTCAGAACTGCACAGCTTTTGTCTAGCTGACTACAATATTTTGAGGTCTTTAGACTATAACAAGGAGGTTCTTTTCCCATGATGGTCTATGGCTTCAGAAAAACTCCAGGATGGTATTTTTCTTGCAGTGTATGGCTGATAATATCTTGTGTTACAACTGATATCCCCGCTCAGTTTAAAACTGAAATCTGTTCGCCTAGAGGAGGTTCAGGGAGATGTCATCAATGTATCTAAATATCTGCAGGGAAGGTATCAAGAGGATGGAGTCAGGCTCTTTTTCAGTGGTGCCCTGTGATAGGGAAAGAGGCAATGGGCACAAGCTGAAGCACCAGGAAACACTTTTTCCCTATAAGGCTGACTTGACTTATATTCCCTGGAGAGGTGGTAGAGTCTCCATCCTTGAAGATCTTCAAATGCCATCTCTAGGTGACTCTACTTGAGCAGGGGAGTTCAACCAGTTGATGTGCAGAGATTCCTCCCAACCACAACCATTCATGATTATGCATTTTATGTTCATCCACCTCATAGTAATCCACTGTACACAGCCTTCCCTTCTCTCCAGACTGTCTCCATGAACATCCAGGTTGCACTGACAGCAGGCCTGGTAGACCTTCCTACAATTTTGTAGATGCTTAGTATTTTTTATCTCACAGTCAGAAATGCATTTTAGAAGAAGGGTGGTACAAAGCAAATATAATTATTTGGGGAGAGGGAGGGTGTCTCGTTCATATGTTAGATACCATTGTACCATTCCAAAAATGTGCAATGATGTTCAGCTTTTCAGGTTGGTATAGCCTCCTATCAGTGTTATCTATCTGCCTGCAAGTTCCAGAAGAAGGATTCTGTGCTTCATCTCTGACACACTTCAGGTAAGGCAAACCTCATTTGCTTTACCCTTTCTAAAGCAGAGGCTTATATTGGTCCAGGTGACTACTTACCAGTTGAATTAGGGCAAAATTTTAATGTATTACTGTCTTACAAAGTTTGTCATCCATGTAAATAAATATTCTGCCTGGTGGACAAGGTGGATGTAATAAACAATTGACCTTTTCCAGTACTGTTATGCCATGGCCTAGGGAACTGTGTGCTTGATAGCGTCTCCCCTTCCAGTGGTCCAGGCTGTGGGTGAGGTAGCATCAGGGCAGATAATTTTTGTGTTTACCTCTGAGCACCCTTTTGGTCTTAGAAGATTTTTTTATTTTTTTTTTAAATATATCTTAAATAAGTATGTGGAAACTTACCGGAAGATTACAATGGAAAAATATCTATGTCCTGAAAAATTGTTATTTCTCAGGACTGAGATTTAACCAGATGTTTAGGGTGGGTTTTTTTCAGAAAGAAACTGATAGACATTTAAGCTACTATTAAACAGGTAGAGAGGATCTCTGGTACCCCTTAAGTTAATGTGTGTTGGAGTAAGAGCCCCTGAAAAGCTGTCACTTGGAGGAGACAGCAGCAGCATGGATTATCATACTCTTAAACTGTTTATGTTAATATAAGTGAAGATGTGGTCTTCAAAGCTTTTATTTCATTTCAAATTTTGAGCTAAGGTACCTTTCTCTTTAAGGCAAGTTGTACAAAAAAACATTCCTAGTAGAAAATTGGTAGATCTATAGTGCTTGAGTCTAGGTGCTGGACCTACCTCCTGAGGCAGAAACAATGCAGTGTGAATTAGAAAGGTTTTGAATTTTTATGGTAATATGTGACCTATTTCTTCACTGGTACTGAGTTAAACTCACTGGAACATAAGATTTAGTTTTCAAGTAATACAAGTTTCCAAAATCTCTAAATTAAAACAAGAGTGTGCTTACCAAAGAAAGCTATAACAGATTAAAACAGAAAGGGGAGGAAAATAACAGGAAAGAAAATGTTGAGGGTAGAAGGCTGAGGAGTTTATTACTCATTCTTAAGGAACCTGGTTATCAAATTTGATTAGGCTCATACTTTTTTTTTCCTTTTTTTGTCATGCCTTTAAAAGCTATGTCTTAAATAAATGAATCCAACTGTATTTAGTTAGTGATTATGGAAATGCTTCAGACATCCATATATCTGAGTGAATAGGAAAGCCCAATGCATAAGTCTAGGCGTGTACAAATAAGCCCGAGGCAAAACTGAAGAAGACACTGGTGTGAAAATTGAATAAGAAGGCACACAGTAAGGATAAGATCAAAAAAGAAGGATTAATTGAGGCAAGGAGAAATCCAGCAAGGCAGCATTTGCCCAGCTGACCATGGTGAATGAGAAATGGGTCATTGAGGGAACTTTCAATACAATAAAAGATTAGAAGTAACCTGATTTAAATAAATACTGATCAAAACCTCATGATTGTACCACTACTCCTGTTACTTGACACATAATTCTATTTCATGTTACAGTTGCAAGGCTGTTTTTAAAACATTTCAGTTTTCCAGGTTAATGTTGTTAATCGCTTTTCCCACTACTCTTTTGGATCTGCTGAGTTAGAACACTATTGTGGTACTAGTGATCCTCTGCACCTCAAACTGATAAACAGGGTGTCTTCCAAATACAGGCTTAAATCTGTTAAGCTTTGGTTAGAATGTAAAAAAGCAAATTTTATGAAGTATAGTACAGAAAAATATATTCCTAGAAGGCAAGTGGGATGGATGACTGTCTTCTGTACTGAAAGTATCATAAAAAGTGCCTGGCTTCTTGGTTTTATATGGTTTCACTGTCAACAATGCACAATAAGGAGTTCAATAGTTATGGGTTTTAAAATAAAGGAGAATTGCTCCTTAGTAATCAATGAATGTAAGACAAAACTTAAATGCAACACAATCCCTTTGGGTGCACCCAGAATAAAGCCACATCTCAGATATTACTTAATAAGGAGAACGAAGCATTGACTCCATTTGGATGAGGGGACTTTTGAAGTTTTACAGCACTTACAAATCCAGAGATTCTAAAAATGCTGGGTCATACTTTTCTGTATCTGCCTTTTGAATTTTGAAGTGTTACTGCAGTGCGCAACACTGTGCCTCTGTGCTTGTGCAAAAGAGAGAAAGAGAATGTGCAAATTATATTATGGTCATGTTACTTCCTACAGTACATTCCCCATATGGTTCCCACTACTTTCCCAGCAAATAGAAAAATATTTCATGATTTCTTCTGCATAAACCATTTCTTTCTTGTCATTTTTTCTGGTCTTGCTTCTGTCTAATCAGTGTTCCTAAACTTGAATCACATAATATTCTGAGTTAAAAGGGATCCACAAGATACATCCAGTCCAACTCTTAAGTAAATAGTTCATACAGGGATTGAACCTGCAACCTTGGCATTATTTAGCACCATGCTCTAAACCAACTCTGATCCTACATTAGTTTCCTCAAAACTCCTGAGCAAAACTCAGTATGCTCCTCTTGTATTTCCCCTGTGTGCTCAAACCCTTCTCCTGTGCCAGGTTTGTATAGCAAAGTCTTTTCTGCTGTGCTGGGGGCAGGACTTTTTCCTTGTATAGAATGCAAAGAGAAGGAGAAGGAGCAGAAGGTTTGCAGGAGTACTTCTCCTGCTCTTGCTCTTGTCTCTTAATGATGTTAATTATAGAATCCCAGCTCTGAAGAGGGCTGAGATCTCCCCAGTATCTGCACCAGTTCTGGCCTGCTGGTCTTCACCTTGAGGGGGGGTAAGGACGTCCAGACAGTCTCAGGTGGTTGGCTTGCTTTCAGGTTGGTTGTAATGTACTGGAAAGCTGAAGCTTTTGTTGTCAGCTGCAGCCATCCTCCAAGCTCATTTGGCATGTGGAGAATTTGAAGGAATGGCAACACTTAAGATCTTCAGGAAAAGCCTGGACAAAGGTGGTGATGGCTTCACACAAGTTTGTCTTGCTTTTGAGAGAATGCTAGCTGTAGTTATCCAGGAAGTGCCAGATGGCAATGAATGACCCCAGGAACTGAGCCTGAAATAGTTCTCCCCATGGATTCTCTTTGAGATCCAGCAGTTCTGGATGTTATTGCTATTTGTTCCATGATAGTGTTGCCTTTGGAGTTCAGAACAAAATGTTTCAGCTGAGCAATGCGTTGAAGGAACAATGATTGAATCTGAGGATATCTTTTGATGTGACACAAAATTAATGATGACAGCTAGTAGCCACAAGAGAGTGTACTGCATGATGTTCTTGTTATGACTCTGGACTAAAACTTTTGAAGTTTAGAATCTGTCCCAGAATTTCTTCATTATTTCAGAAGTAAGGACATCTACTACTCTAGCTGCATCACCCTTATATAACCTCTAATTCTCAGGACAATGGTACGATATTCCCTGCTATGCATGGAGTGGCTAGAAGAGGAATTCACTGAATCCAGAAAATAATTAAAGGTGCTAACCAAGCCAGTTAAATTTAAAAAAAAAAAAAAAAAAGCCAGACAGGTGAACCCTACTTTTAATCATAGCAAAGTGCCATTGTCTGGACTAGGTCCAAATGTTAGGTGTAAAGCCAGTGCTTTTTCTTGAAAAAAATTGAATAAAATGCTTGGGAATGGTATCTAGGAAGGAGGGATCCGTTTTCAAGTCTTTACTCTGACTCAGATAGGGCAGGCCAGCGGTATGGCATGATTGCCATCTACTTGAGGTTCATGGGCAGGCCATCTCAGCCACTCTTGAAGCTGTTTCACTGCTCATAAATTATTAACTTGGCTGTGAGGTACAGAACTATTAGCAATCCTCTCTCTTGCTTCATGAATCACTACACGTGTAAATCTTTATGTGGATTTAGTCCTAAGGGAATTACTACAGTAGGAAGCAAAGAATATCCAGTTTGGATAGCAGTAGCCAGTGGTGTGAGCAATTGCCCTCACAGGTGTTGCTGAGATAGCTTTCATGAGTTTAGGTGCTTGTTGGTTCTCAGGCACTGTAAGAACATCTTGGTGCTAGATGGACTTGTCCCCTAGTGGAGCCCTTAGCCCTAAGAATGGTAAGCATGTTCCCCATATAATGCATGGCAATACTTAGAGACATTTCTTTACCAAGGAGTTGTCCATGTCAGCTTTCAAAACAAGCAGAAGTGAAAACAGCAAAGGATAGATACAGAAGTAGCTGACTGGCATTTCCACATGGAATTCAGCCACAATTTCTTTGACAAACACCTACCTGCAACTTTTCTGTTTGTAGAAACCCAACAGAAACACCTTCAAACAGCAGCTAATTGATTAGTTAGTGCAATACAACAGGCAGTCATTTAGCTTAAAACAATGTGTGATCCTATTTCTGTGTGTTTAAAATCAAAGGATTTTAATCTGTATTATAGTAAAGGCCCAAGGCTAAATGGAAGTTGGTCTTTCTCAGTCTCCTTTGCTAAATATTTGTTGCAGGGATAGAGAGCCACTGGTTCAATCTATTGCTCACTTGTAAAGGTATGGGGGTTGCGAAAAGGTGACATTTAGGATCCATTCCTGTGAATGATAAATATTTACACCAATGGGGACAAGTGTATAGGTAGAGATTGAAAAAGATTTAACTTAAGGTATGTAATCAATTCCAGTTCAGGTGGGGCACAGCCTTCAAATCCTGGCCCCAAATCCCAAGGAATCAACTGCTGAATAGCTAGTAGCAATTTTGAGAGGGTCACTAGCCCCTAAATAGAGCATGGAAGCACCTACAAAGCAGTTGCCACTGAAAAGCCCTGAGGATGCCAGCTACAATGGAGAAATGCAGAGCATAGTTAAGCTCTGCTAAACTACAAACCTGAATGATCTGTTTTAAAGGATGTAGCTGTACATACAGCTGGAGCAACTGTGCAATGCCATTACACAAATAAATGACGTGCAGAAATAAAGTCAACCTGTGGGTGGGTGAACAAGTTTCTCACCTATAATCTTCCTCACCATTTGCTTTGCAATAAAAGGGAGCTGTCAGAGACTGCCAATGGGAGCTGTGTCTCCCAGCCTTGCCCTCCCTTATCATATTTCTGAGCAAAGCCAGCTGATTAGGCAGCGTCTGGTGTGACTGACCTTGTATCTGAGGTCAGTCAGAGACCTGCAGAGCAACCTGTTGATTCACTCTAACAAACACAGGTAGTAATATTCAAGTTTGCAGCCCTCACTCAGATGGACATGGGAGAGTTACTTTAGTTCTTGGTTTAGATGTCTGTTAACTTGCTGTACATTTCAGCAAGTTGCTGTGGCTCAGGGCAATTTTAGCCTGAGAAATGAGGGTTGACAAAACTCTGCCTGCATGCAGACACACAATATGTGTGCACAACATGGTAGGAGCAGCTTTTGAAGTGCAACAGGATATGTCTATGAGGAACAGTGAAGTAGAATGGGGGAACATAAGATCATATTGTAAGAACATGTGTTTCTGGAGTAATTCAAACCTTATCAGCACAAGGAAGTATTTGCCAGTGTAACTTCAATTGGTATTGCTGTACCAGGAAACCCTCCTAGCAAGTATAAAGCTCGTATTACTTTCCACAAGGAAATAAAGGCTTATCTTGTAGGAAAAAACTGTTGTATTCTGGCCCAACAGAGTTAGGCTGGCAGTCTTGGAAGGAGAAGTAAGACCTCTCTTTATCTTTTCACTTCTCTGTAAGTCAACTTCAATCACAAAATGGAATTAATATTTCTTATTCTATAGCTCCCAGGAATACCAAGAGAAGTCACTACTTAAACTTTGTACAATACTTTCCAAAAGAAGATGTCTAATGTGCTCTATTGATGCAGTGGTGTACTGTTGGCATGCTGTGTGCACTCACACAGCCCCTTAGACTGCCTGTTGTCTCTAGCTGGTGGCAGCAGTTGAGGAAAATTAGATGTGGTCTGCTTGGCTGCCAGTTACTCAGAGATAATCTAGTTTCCAAATACTAAACTTCGACGGGGGGGGGGGGGAAGTTTAATCACACCCAAAGCTTAATTAGCCTCATCATGCTAAGCTCATGCTAGTGCATGTGGCTGTAGGAATGTGGTCTTGTGTGATATGCCAGGGGCAGCTTTGGTAAAACCTTTTGATGTACAAGAAGCCTAGGGAACCACTGTCACTGCACAGATACCACAGAACAGTTCCAGCCTTCCTTCTGCTTCTACTGTTTTTTAAAATGCTTAGTTTGCCTGAAAAAGGCACTGTAACATAGCAGACTGATTTGTTAAAGATGAGGGAAAGGATTCATCTCAGCCAGTATTAGGCATCTATACACAAATTAATCAAAGGACTTAATGATTTGTCTAAACCATTTTTAGAATAAGATGGATTTTACCTAATAATATGTATGTCAGTCAGTTGGTTTTACAGGAGGCCTGGCACTGTGCACATTCAGATGCCGGATGAATCACATCCTAGAGGTCTCTGCCCACCCTGCACCTAGGCCTCTGAGTAGTCTTCTGTGTGGATGCTAATAAAGCAATCACTTTTGCTTTTATTTTAGGTCAGTTTCACATTTTGGTATTCAGGCAGTTGGCAGCTGTGTAATGTTTGGTTTGCAAACACTCCCAGGGAAGGGCTCAATCCAAGCCAATTATTTTCTTTACAACAAGATAAAAACTCAAACATTTTTCTTTACTTTCACATTTTGTAAAACATTTTTTTTGTTTTTCTACCCCAAAAAGGCCAGGCTCAGTTCCTATACTATTTATATGTTTAAAGATCTCCTCTTTCCACACTTGACTCAGGATTATTGTGTGCTCGATTTTTATGGAGGTAGAAGTATATTTAACTCTTCTTTAGCAGCCCAGACATTTTAGAAGCTGGAAAAGGCATGGACACATCCACCCTGTGCATCACAGGCACATGGACTAAGGCTGACCTATTGCTACCTGAGCTGGTGTGTCTGAATGACACACAGCAGCTCTTTGGAGAAGCTGGCTTTGGTGTAAAAGCAGCAGATGTCCTAGGAAAGGTGCTCCCTTCCAGGTGCTGTGCTGCACTGAGACCCTCACACTTTGTGCTGTCCTGCTGCTGGGCTGGATATCTCTGTGCCTGTGCTTTTCTGGGGGATGGAGACATGGCAGCAGCCACCACGTAGCACTGCTGTCACCCCTGCTTTGTTGCCATGCAGTGGAGAGTGCTGTTCTGAGGAGCGTCCAAAGAGGAATCACAGGGAGTATTTAAAGCCAGTACTGTCCCTGTTTATAAAAGCCAGGTCTCACTTCAGCTGTTTTCCCACTGAGAAGTTCTCCATTAAACTGCCAATCCAGTCTTCATGTTTCCTCCCACTCATGAAAGTCTAGAGATCAAGATAATCTACTTCCAAGATAATGGAAGTATTCTTCCATTCTGGCATATATTTATATGCCAGATACTTGATGGGATTAATGAGCATGTTGTGATTAAAGGAAGTGAATCATATCTTCAAACAATGTAAATTTGTACAAACTTACCTCAGCCAAGAATGTATGCCCACGGTCATATTTTCAATTGGAATTGAAAGTTAACTAATAAATGGAAGGGATTTAGGTAGCAGGTCAGGCTTGTCCAGTCTTTCTCATGCTGGAGGACAGGTAGGAGCTCTGGGCTTTTTCCACTTAAGCCCCTGGTCTCATAGTGGTGTCTTTCACATTCCTGGTGCAGGAGGGACCTCTTTGATTTCCACTTCCACTTTTCCTCTTCTGCACACACACAGCGGCTGCTACATGGACTGAAGGAAGAGAGACTCCCTGTGATGCAAAGCAGGCACTGAATCTGGACAAGACCACTTACCTCTTTGAAATAGTTTGGTCAGTCTATGCTGTTGCTCAAGATGTGTTTCATCTGGGGTGGTCACATTCTCATTTGCACAGTTAACCCAAATATAGGGGTGCTTGTAAGGCAGCCCAAGAGTGGCTTTCAGCTCATTGATGAGATCATCTGTACCCTGAGCAGTCTCTCTTTTTTAATCAAATGGTTCTAAATTAAGTATTTATTTGACCATATAATTTGATACTCTGCTGTTCAGAAACTATTTGGTTTCTCTAGTCTCTCTGAGGGCAGAGATACACGATAGAGGAGTATATCTGTTTTGATTATTTCTTAGTTTTCTGTGTTCCGTATAGAGACAGTTGAAAGGCTTTACTACTCCATATCTTTTAAGCATAGACTTCTCCTGCATAAAATAATACAGAATGAGTAGAATAAGGCCTGCTGGATGACTCCCAATGGCTAAGAAAGACAGCAATTCTACCGCTACCAGAGATGAAGAAGGCAGGTGAGAAGGAATCAACTCAAAGATAACACCATTAGACACCAAAAAGCAAACAGTGTCATCTGTATAGCCTAAGTTGTTTGGTTATGTGGGGGTTTTTGGTTTTTTTGTAGTAGACATATTAGATGGTTTCGTCGCTTCTATTTTTTTCAGCTAAAATGTTTTCAATCTTTTTCTTTAAAGATAATTTTCTTCACAGAGTTGGAGAATGCAGAAATCAACATGTTGGGCTTGTTTGATGCTGATGCCACACTGAATAGACCTCTGGCATTATGGAAAGTGTCAATTTAATTGGAAATATCTAATTTTCCATTTTCTGGATCTGTGAAATGTGATTTTAAATATAAATGAGAGTCAGACCCAAGGAGATTATCCAGGTTTATTAATTTAAATTATCATCAATGACTGAGTGGATACTCGTGTCAGTTTCTAAGTGTTTCTTAAGGTGGGTAGATTGGGAATTAGAAAAATAGATGTATGAGCAGGTTAGTGGGTGAAGCATGAGCATAGCTCAGAAGTCTTGGTTGCCTAAACGGGAGTGCACAAATGGAGAGAGCTGCTGGATGCAGGAATGCCAATTAAGCACTATGGGCAATGGTGGGTTTAGATCCATCCCCCTTCTCTTGATCAGCCCACCAAAAGATAGAGCTGACCCTGGGGCCTGACACAGGTCCCTATCCCTCTAAGAAGGTTTCAGCTATGGAATTGCTGTGAGTTCCCTTGCTTGACATAGTGCTGCCTTGAGGGAAGGCCTTTCACTCAGGGTTGCCCAGGCATTACAGAGCCACACAGCAGCTGGGTCCTGAAGGCTGTTCAAGGATGGTTTGTGTAATGAGAACCTGGTAATGAGATCACAGAGCAGCTGCTCAGAGGTGAGGTGAAGTAATGCCAGTAGTAAAGTGGACTGAGGTTGGTGAGGCAGTGATGAAATCTAACTCACCATCTTCTTGCAGAGTTTGCAAAGTGTTATGAAGTGAAGATATGTGGCACTATTTCCCAGCTTTAAATGATGTAGGTTATCCGGGCTGTAATATGCTCTGGTCTCCTTTGAATGGTTTCTATAAACAGCTACAAACATGCCTCTCTTTCCCCACTGCTCAATTTACTGATGGCACCACACTCAGGCCTGCTGTTATCCCACTGCTTACTCTTATAGGTCTCAGTGGCTCTGAAACAAAGACAAAACACCCTGTTTATTGGAGCAGGCATCTCAGAAGACATTTTCCCTTACTTTCAGTATCACTGTTTTTTCCCTCTCTTTATACATCTTTTGTAGCCATGCAGCATAAAGGTTACCTGATCCAGGCATTTCCCTGCCTCTGGTGGGAATTTTCTGATACTCTGGGAAGAGGGGGTTCTTGTAAGAGTCAAGAGATGAACAAGCTGTCTTGCTCTTGGGGGAGTCAAATATACTAGTTGTGAATCACTTAAGGTGATATGTGAATGCTGGCTATGCCTGCTCTTGCATGATCACAGAGCTGCCTGCAAGATCTGGCCTATGTGTGGTATTTTGTATTGTACTGTTGTTTGTGAATGCTGGGTTATCCTGGATTACTCTATTATTCCATGTTATTCATGCACACTCATGCAGGCAAGTCAGGTACCAGTTTGGATCCTATTTTCTCTTATAAAAGCATGCATGCCTACATGTAAACCTACACTATAAAAAGCTGCATTCATGTACACTAAATCTCAGTTTTCTCTTTCCCTGTTTTACTTGAGGAAGGACATGTCTTGTGTTAATCTCAGCAATGTGTTGTAGAAAGATGAGTGCAAACCAGTGAACTGTGTGGTTGGCTGGTAGTTAAGAGGTCTGGATTCTCTTCTCTTGACCTGGTGCTTGACCCTGGGACCTTTCTTTGTTCATCTTGTCTATTCGGATTGATGGCTTTCACTCAAGTCTGTACTGGATGGAAGTACTCAAGTCAAAGGAATCAGGGTTTCAGGGTAAATCTGCATTGCAGTTTTAAACTGTGTTCCTGCCTGTGCATTTGCCTAAACCCACTACTGTGTCTGCACAAAAATCTTGCTTATGTGGCTTGGATTAAGAGATAAAGCTCAAACTATTCCCAGCTGCTAATCAGTGAATTCCTGAGAATGCCTTTTGTTATGTATTCTTGGCTTGACAAGAACTGTTGGCTAAAGTTGTCTCTCAAGGCACCATCCTCTGCTGGGGTCACAGGAGCTACTCCTTCCTCCAAGCAAGAGCCAAGTAAACATAGCAGGCACCAACATTACTTGTAAGATGCATGCATACATTTCTCTACAAGCAGTACAATCTTTGTCATGCAATTATGGGCCAGTGTACCTCACTCACGTAGCAAAGTGAAGTGTCCTGGTGTGAGTGACTGCAGGAATTTCCAAGCTGTTCCCCTTTTTCCTGCCCCCTCACTCAGTGGTGGAGGTGCTGCACCAGGTCAGGAGTCCTGCAGAGTCCTCCCCAGAAACCTCCCATCAGACTGGGACCCACCCCAGAGCGAGCCTTTTCCTCATTTTTAGCCTATGTCTGATAACTAATGTGAATTACTTCAGCTTTGAATAACTTTAGCAAATAAATGTACTGATTCGATATAAAGATGATTTATCTCCCAAACTTTGGGATAGCTGAGTGTTGCAAAAGTTAAGTCTTTCACATCCATGACTGGTGCTGGTTTGAGTCTCTTTTCTTGGCAAGGTAGTACAGGAGTTGTTCTTTCATAAATTTCTTAACAGCTTAATAAATATTTTAAGAGAGTATGATTCACTTCTCTCATTACTAGGCAGTTTTTGTCAATAGTCAATAATTATTGCTGACAAACATCAAGTGTTTAATGTCTGAAAACTAACATTTTTGCTGCCCCCAGCTTCTCCGCTAGTGTATGAGAATACTCAGTTTGCCTGCACCAAAACTATGATTGTTGATGACTGTTTTGCTGATGAGTTGAGATGTAGGAAGATCCACCTGAACATCCTTATTTGTCCACACTTTACTGTTCCCTTACACCACTTCATAGGGGCCCCAAAAATTCAAGATACAGATCTGATCAGTGATGTGTTCTACCATAAGACAGATGTCTGTTATTCACCAGAGTAAATTAATCACTTTTTTTAAAGTCATTTGCCCACTGGATTATAATTTAACCTTTATCTGGGAGTGTGAACCAGGAACCTGAACAATGACCAGATGGTTAAGGAAAGTAAATGGTGTTTCCTCATTCCTTTCAAGTGGTCGTGCAGAAAATTGGTATTGTAGCTTTTGTTTAACTTGTGTACTCATAAGCCCTTCTCCCTTTCTTGCTCTGAACCACAGTTCATGTGGTACTACCAACACCATTAAAAATTAGATCATCCATAAAGGACTGCATCTCCAGAAGAGGGTGGACAGCCAAAATCCTTTACCTCAGATTTAACTGACACCTGAATGATGCATTCTTGGAGTGTGGCAAGCTGCAAAAAAGAAATCTACCAAAAAATACCTATCAAACTGTCCATCGGGTGCTCTGTATTTTGTGGGTGCTTGCAAGAACAAATGGTTCAAAACAAGGTTCAGAAAATCAGATCATGTTAGTTGTAACTTGACATCAGTGAGGTTAGACCTGGGATTCCTATTTTGTGTCTTTTTCTAGGTCCCAGAGACTTTCATGGCTGTGAAAAGCCAATTCTCTGAATTGTTTTTCATTACATTTATGTGCAGTCTGAGACTTTTGTTAAGCAAATTTTCAAGATGCTGAGAATTTATTCAATTTTTTATTCTCTATGCTGCAAGTACACATTATTTCCTGGGAGCCTGGCTAGCTGTAAGTGACCTGAAGGCTGCAAAGTCATTATTAAAGATAGGAGGAAGACTCAGAAATCCTGTTTCTATGACAGTTCTTCCAGTCTTAAACTGTTCCTTACTCAGCGATGTCTTTTGCAAATATGTGTTATCCAGATTTCTTTAAAGACAAATATCATGACAATCTTTTTAAAAAACTTTAGCCTGTTCCCATGCCTTTTCATTCTGCTTTGTTGGCCAGATCAATTTGTAGGCCAGATCAATTCTAATATTCAGACAAGGTGTCCATGGGAAGAAAAACCCTCATGAACCTCAACTGATAAGATTTTTAGTTATGATTATATCAGTGAAAGCTAAATTGCAATCATGTGATGTTACAAGTACCTGACAGAGGGAGGTGAGATTCACTCAGTGTAGACACAGCTGAACAAGATACTAAGTGCCTGTGATAGTTAATGGAGAGAAAAAAGATACAGCTAGGGCATAATTAATTTAATTCTCAAGTTGTTGATGAAAGGACAGCAGATATGTCTGACTATAAAAGTATCAGTTTCCATTAACTATAAAGTGAACTTAGTGTGATGATCTTAGATAGAGATTTACATCACAAATGTCTAAAAGTGATCCCTCAGAGAATAGGATCCCACAAATACAAACGTGAATACAAATGAGGAAGTTACCCTGCAAAGTGCCAGAACCCAGAGTCAAGAAAGAAATTATTATGCTGGAGAAGTCATCACCTGTAAGGCCCACAGTCAAAAGCTCAAGGGTGTAGAGGAACCTGTATTAAAATGCCAATAACAAGATTTGCAAGTTACCTGCTAGAAAAGCAATCTATTGTGGAGGCTGAAGGGTCTTTGGTTATCTACCAAGCTGGTTAATTGAACAAGAACAAAGGTCAACAGTGTAAGGCCATGCAGGAACCTTGCAAGAAAAAAGCCCTTTAGTCAGACTAGGGCATGTTTATGAGACTGATACACCCAGCCTGTAAATGCCTCCAAGCCAGAGACGCAAGGGGAAAGCCAGGTAAGCACTCATGTGTGAGGATGTGGTGTTCCCCTAAGCAGTGTTAGTTTTTCCTCCCTGCCCACACTATGAATTAGTCATATTCCAAAGGCACTGGGGCTGCCTGAATGGGATTTCAGGTTCCCATCAGTTAGCCATTTCCCTCTCTCCATCCCCTCCATCTCCCAGGTTTCAGTCTCTGTTCATACAGTGATTTATGTGTCCCAGAAAGACTAAAAGTAAGCTCCTGGACTTTCTGCATGGAGAATAAAAAGAGCCCCCATTTGTAGTCACTATAGCCCTGCAAGCAGCAATGGCTGTCTGGACAGGAGCTGGTGCAGCCGGCTCCTGATGAGCTCCTTCATGCCACAACTCCATCGCCTGCATCCAAGTCGGTATCTACCCGCAGCCCTGTTACCATGACTGAAGTTAATTCGGGCACTGCTGCATGAGTTTCAGTGATGACAGCCCAAGTGTGCACTCCACCTGAAAACTTTACCAGTCCAGTTGCTGCTGAGCTGCCTCCTGTCCCCACTCTATGAGCACTGCTCTGACTTTGACGACAGCCTGGCTGCTGAATCAGCTGCGTTGACAGGAACATTTGACACCAACAGGACTTCTTAAGTCAGCTAAGGCAACCTGTTTGTGGTGTCCTGCTGAATGGTTTAATGCCTTGACATGAGGACTGGGATGTTTACCTTAGAGTGTTAGATGTTTATCCTTTATTTCCTATATGCTCTGTTAAGTGCCAATTTAATTTTACCCTGTCCTACACTTCTGCCCCAGCCCTGCCACAGTAGGCAGAGGGGTAGGTGTGAGATCTGGCTGTTTGGTGTGACCTAAATATTCTTGACCAATGTCTTCATTATCAGTGTGAGCTGAGTTCCTCTGGTATTCTAGACAACTCTAGCTACCACAGCAGGTCTTTCGTATATCCACATTACAGCAAGAGTACTCAACAGGCCAGAAAAGGTCTAAGCCAGTAGTTCCCATATGCCAGACTTATGTGTGACCCATACTGTGAAAGCAATCTCAGATTTGCCATGCTGAGGAGTGACTGCTGCAGCTCTCCTAATGGAGAGAGGCTGGCATGGTGCTGAGCACAGGACATGACTGGTGAGCCAGCTGCACACCATGCCCCAGGGTCCCAGTCAGCAATTTTGGATGACATTTTGGGATGCCAGCCTAGCACTTGGTATCCTGGAGTTCTGACCCATCACTCTTATTTCAGCTTATTTCTCTAATTAGGAAAAAAAAGGAAAAACAGCAGATCAAAACCTGTGTGTGTTCTTTAGGAACCATTACTTTAGTGAGAGACTAGTAATGCTGTAAGTCTTCCTGAGCACTACAGAGATTTGTCTGTTAACAAGAACTTTATAAAATATTCATTATCACCACCTACCTACCAGGGGAGCTAACAATTTCACACCCTTTTTATTCTTAGCTGCACATAATACCCTCTTAACAACAAGTTAAAAATATCTGGAGGAAGAACTGAATCACACATAATTTGAACAATTAGAAGTGACAAGCTGTTTTTCTCATCTAGTAAAATATGTCCATTTGGCATACTTTGCCGTCTAGCAGAGCTCTTTTATTCACACCACTCCAGTCTCTAAGGAAGACAAGCTATTATTATTATTGTTCCATTGAAGAAGTGGACATCTGTACTTTCAACAGGATTAATATATTGAATGCACCAGAGTTATTTTATAGACCCTGAATTTGTTGTTATGAAGCAGACCCAGGATACCAAAGACACAAGGCCAAGCCAAGTGGGTCCTTGTGAAAAGCCTCCCTCCTTGGTCCACAGAGTCAGCCAAACAAAATGAATCAGCCCTCCCGTGTGTAGCATCTCCTATTTATAAACTGGACCTTGTAACGACATTTGCTCCTGAACTTTAAAAAGCTTAAAGGGTTTTGAGAAGAAAGTACACACACTCCATGTCAGAGGTGGCATAGCCATCCTCTAGAGAAAACGGGGTGCCCTAGTTGAGGATGTTATCTACATGTTATACCTGATAGGGGGGTTTTTTGTTGCTGTTGTGTTTTCATCTATGAACAGTAAAGTTCAGGTTTCTTGCTGAGCAACGAGCTTGACCTTAGAGGCAAGAGGAGAGCTGGGACCCATAGAGGGATTGCAAAGACCTGGTGCCTGAGGGTGCTTAAAGCCCAGCTCCTATGACTTTTTTCCTTAGAGACCTACCATTGCTTTAAGCTTCTTTATCACTTTCAGGAACAAGCCACTTGCACTTCATTTTTAAGGATATATATGTGCCTAAAAAGGTTGGTAAGTAGTTAGTGAATATTTCAGAGTGATTTTGTATTTAACTTCTATCAAGCAAATGTCAAATGACTTAATGCTTTGAAAAATCCTAGAAAGAAGATTTCTGAACACATTTACCTCTCTGGCCCCTGTTACCCCATTAGTGAAAGGAAAGCTACCATAATTGCCCATTTCCTTGGGGGCAATGATGAGATCTTGCTAGGAAATAGAGCTCTGGAGCACCAGTTCTGCTAGAGAATGGTAAGTAGATCTGAGGGTGGTGAGAACATCCTTGTTTCTGATGTTGTGTCTCTTGCCACAGGGAAAAGAGGAGGTAGTGAGCTGAAGCACCCCTTTTTACTGTATTCTTATTTCTCATTTCTTCATAGTGGTTAGCTTCTTTCCTTCACACATCTCTGACCCTCTTCACTCTGCCCTGTTCCTCCCACCAGCAATATACACCGTTTATTTCATCCCACCATATTGAATAATAATGGGAGCTTAATTATCCAGTGAGAGACACTGTGACTCCTTTCCTCTGTCTCCCTGAACACTGACATAGTGCTCATAATTACAACTACTTCAAATAGCATGCTAGGTATTTCAGGAGGTGAAAAATGTTCTCTATTTCTTACCAGCAAATCACATTCTTCTCTGCTTGATCCATTTTTTTTTTCTTCATCTGTTTTCTTGAAGCAAGTCAAGCATGTTTTCATTGTGCACTCCATTAGCAGAAAAGCAATGTCTGATTCTTAAAAATATCATGTTGGTTTCCTGTGTGCCTCTGTGCCATTGAGGCTAAGAAATCCCTTGTGGAAAATCTGACCCTATTAGGATGGAACTCTAAGCTCAGAAGAAATCAGTAAGTGTCCACTTGCTGCTGTGCCAAACAAATCTGGATAAAGCACATCAAAAAGATAAGATTGATCCATTCCCGTGGTCCCAAAGGGAGAAAGCTTAGTGCATTGCTGTGCTTCCTTGCGTAAACTGTAGTGACTGCAGGACAGGGCTCTGCCTGGTACCCAGAGTTTTTCACTTTCTAAAAAGCATTAATCTTAATTCTTCACACAAGAAATCTTTGTTCAGTAGTCCAACAAGTAATCCTTTAGTCTTTTGGTTCTGTATTGCAGTGTAGCTGAACCCATGAACCACATTCATGGGTTAAACATTCCTTCTCACTGGAAAATGATAGTCTAGATTAATTTGCAGGATCAGACTGCAGAGAATTCACTCCAACAATGATAATTTGTCCCTAAAGCATTATGTCCCTGAATTTCCCTGATATTAGGCATAGAATTCTGGTCTTGTTAGCTATGAAAAATTGTATTTGAAAGCAGGTGAATTTGAAGTCAGGTGTTTGAGACACTCACAGGGAGAGGTGGGAAGAGGTCTTGCAGGCATTACACCCAGAAGAAACTGGCTGCAGGAAAAAGGAAATGAAAGAGGTTACGTGATGCAGTTAGGAATGGCAGAGATTTGGAGAGTAGTGCCTCGTAAAGCAGTGAGATTCTCTGTGTCGGTGAATGGGAATAGGAAGCAGCCCTACCTTGGGCAGCCACACTGCAAACAGTTGTACCTACCTTGCCTCCAGCAAGGATTATATGCTAACAGCACTGTTACCATCACTGTTCACAGGAACGATCAAGGGCTTGCCTCGGGAACACCCTTTTGGACAATAGTAGCCTTCCTGCCCTCTCTTCACTTGAAGCAAGTAATAATTTACAGCTACATCAACAGCAGCACTGCAGCCCTCAGGCAACTGAATTACAACTGCAGCTAATGCACACAGGGTTGAGCAAAAGCTACACCCTTTCAGGAGCATATAGATTCTACAAATGGCTTAAACTGGTGACAAACCCTACAGATTTCCCTGTGACAAACCCTACAGATTTCTAATCTGGGGAGCCTGCATAGGGCTGTGGAGTCAGTGTCTATTACGTATTATACAAATTACTTTTGATTTTGTGGAATAACATAAACGTGTAAACCATGGCACAAATTAGTTCAATTTTCACTGAATCCTAAGAGCTTGTGCTGATGGAGCTTGTGCTTGCTTCCTGATCCCTATTCGGGCAGCACATTCAGGGCTACATCCAGAGCAGGGCTGTCTGCCCTGAGCCATTAATTTGGGTCCCAAAAAGGCAGGAGGGTGCCAAATACACAAACCTGGAAAAGCTCACTCTACAGCTGTGTTATGAAACATCTGTGTTTTCTTTTTGTGTTGAGCTACAGTCTGGGGAATAAATTAAGAGTTGCTCGGTTTGTGGTGTTCTTTTTCCCTGTATAATGATTTTTTCTTTTTAATGAACTGAATTTTAAAAATGGGAAATATTTGCCATTATATGAGGAATAATCTGTTTGGTAACAGCCTAGCAAAAGACACTCTGCTTGTTTCCATAACTTTCCTTTTCTCCAAACTTTCACATCCACAGCCTCCTGTTTTCTCTTCTCTCACAAAACTTTTTTTATGAAAATTAAAAAATAGTCCAGATTTTCAAAAGTAAAAATCTGCAGAACTTGGACACCCAAACTTCCCTTGAAGAAAGTATTACCAGCTCAGAACAACCCCTGATAGGGCAGGAGACCTGGTAATGGGGGATATGGAAAAGGCTGACAACCTTATTTTTTTCTTTTCCTCAGTCTTTGCTGTCGAAGTCTGCCTTCAGCCTCACAGAGCTGCCTGCCTTGTGGCAGAGTTTGAAGGAGACAAATATTGCTAATGGGAAGGGAAGATTAAGTCAGAGACTGTGTAAACAAATGCTTCAGCGTAGGCATCGGGACCTGTGTGAGTCCTTGGGATGTGATGGCATGGATCCAAGAGTTAGGAGGGAGCTGGCTGGTGTCATTGAGTGTGGCAAGGCCATACTCTATCATATTATAAAAATTATGGTAATTTGATGAGGTGCCCAAGGTCAAGAAAGGCAAATGTCACACCCACCTCCAAGAAAGGCAAGAAGGAGTGTATTTCTTAGCAGGAACCTTGTTAGGAGCAGGATTTGGTACTAATGAGGCTGCATTTGAGGAAATGTGTCCAGCTTACAGGAGGGCATCCAGCAAATAACCACAAGTCACAGGGCATGGGAGAAGACACTGAGACAACAAAGTTTATTTAGCCTAAGAAAGAGGAGAATAGGAAAGCCTATTGCCATCTTCTGCTGATGGGGAGGTTACAGAGGGAACAGAGACAGATTCTTAGACATTTACCAGGAAGGTACAAAAGACAATGTTTGCCATTTGCAGTACAGAAAAGTCTAATCGAATATGAGAAATGAAAATGTCCTCCTGAAAGTGACACTGCACTGGAACAGGGCAGAGAGGCTGTGGAGTTCCAGTTCTGGACATTTTCAAAATTCAGCTGGTCAAGGCCTTGAGCAACCCCACCTAGCTTTGAAGTTAGCCCTGCTGTAAGCAGGTAGCCTGTCAGGTAGCCTCAGGGATGCCTTCCAGCCTGAATTATTCTGTGGTTCTGTACTTTTGTGTTGGGGCTTGAGAGCCTTTCATGGGTTTTCTTTCCTATGTATATTCCCAAAAAGAGAAGATAGGAAAGTATACATAACTGTTAAAAACCAAAAATACTGAAATGCATCAAATTATATCTTTTGTTCTTAGCTTGCTGTTTTCTGGAGGGTAATGCTTCCAGGTGAAGAACAATTGCTTTATAGAAAAATAAAGATGTTTTGCAGGATGCCTTCTAGCTTTTAATGGTAGCCTACATTACTTGCAATGACTGGAATTTCTTCCAGTGTGCTTGAATGCTTTCAAATATAAGGAAGTCCAAATCATTGCTGCTCATGGCTGGGTCAGGAGATGGTGACTTCTGGTGTGTGGAATGCAGTCTCATCTGACACATCTGTGTGCTGGCCTTCTGCTGGGATATTTTCTTGCAATCCCAACATTGCATTGCATCATCACTCAAAGCTGTTCTCATTTAACTCCTAAATCTAACAAGTGTCTAAAACCTCCAAATCCACATAAAAGATGCTAACCTCTAAAGATTCTTCTGAAATCTTCCTTTGATACCAGAGCTCATTTTTCTTAAGATCTTTCCAGAATGAAAGTAAATATGCTAGGGAGAATAAAATCAATATGATGGACAGACAAACACGTATTGATTAAAAACACTGTTCCTTAATGCATCATCAGTTTGGTATGGACATTTACCAGCAAGCATTTTACTAATATAGTGAGGCCAATACTAGTCTGTAGCAAAGACTTATGGAAAAACCATCTGGCTGCACAGCATTTCTCTTACTGTTATGCAGCACACAGTAAATTTCACCACCTTCAATTTTACTTTCAAATTTCTGTTCTACAAGAATCTGTAGGAACATCTTGTCTGCATTCTCTACCCATGCAAACACATGCATACACAGGCACAGTGTAAAATAGTCAATTAATTGTTGTTGTTTATATATGTCATTGTATATTCACAGCCACAGGTTTTCCAGCTAAGGTTACCAGCCTAGTTAACACAGTGGCAGTTCACAGGTATTCCCTCAGCTGACAGTGCTAGTGCAACAGTGAAAAGTGATCCCTCTCGAAACAGCCTGAGCACCTGGAAGTAAAGCTAACTATCTTTCTCTTCTGAGTGTGAAATGGGACCAAACTCCTGCCTGTGCCTGTGTTTGGGTTCATCTTCCAGTAAATGGTGAACTGCACATGCAACAGTCATATTCCCAAGCATTTTAAATATCCAGTATCACTCTTAGCTAGCACTTGGCAAAGTACTGTAATGGATTAGGATGGTCTCTTAGGGCAGATCTGTATGACATCCCAGACCAGGTCTATTTTCTGCACTTCTGTGGAGCAGTGCCATAGACAGAATCCTTGCAGCAGCTAGCTCACCTCAGTGTCTCGGTAGTGTCTGATCCTCATTCTGCTTGCAAAGCCAATGTTTCCTAACTCCACACTTCCTCCTGTTGGCCAGATCCAAATTCAGTCCTCACTGAGTAGCTTTGTAGTCTTCCCACAAGAAAAACCCCAAAATATGCTCTCAGAATGTTTTCATTCATTTCTGTCATGGAAAGAGTTGCTCCCATGCACCACCCTTGAGAGCCTTACATACACACAAAGTCATGCTGCAATTCATCCCGCTTAGCTGGTGTGCCTGATGTTGTGATGCTGTGTGCTCCACCTTACATTAATACTCAGAATCCAGAAAAGCCCCTTTAGCAGCCTCATGGACTAATAATGATCCAGCTCTCTAATAAAAGGTTAATTCCATTTTTTCTTGTTCATCTTATCTCTTGGCCCAGAAACAAGCTACAAACATTTTTTTGCATCTAAAAGCTGCCAAAACCCAGACGTCTTACACAAGAGCAGATGCTTAGAACTTTGTCCCTAGCTGGCTGGCAGTGCAATGCTAGAGCAGAGCCCAGTTTCCTCCCCTCCTGGCTGAAGTTCAGCTTAGATTACACAGACCCTTGAACCTGCAAGTTCCCACATGGCAGCGAGATCTCCACTTTGGTTTCAATTGGGTCAGCAAAGTTTTAGTGACACCACTGGCATTCACCTAATCTGGGGATGCTCTGCAGGCCCTAAAAGAAAGCTATTTAAGGGTGGATGCTTGCGTATGGGTACATCTGCCAACTCTCCTGCTGGCAGATGTACGCATACCACCAATTTTAGGGCACATGCTCCCTTCTGTAGTTAACTTTATGCTACAAACAAGAGCTATCAGTTCATTTGCAAGATCCTCACTATCTCTGTTGGTTGCCTTGATACTAAATGTTCTGTAGCTTTGAAGTCCCCATTCTTTGCAATACTTTTTTTCTCCTTGGACCCTGATTTATAGAAAATTTCATGTCTACCTTCTTCTTCTTCTCCCTTCTCCCCACATACCTTCATATTATTTCTTAGTGTTTATCAATATCAAGCCTTTATGAACTTGTGCATAACTAGGTAACAGCATCATTACTCGTGTGAGCACAAGTCCCACCCTGTACTTGTGCCTTGGTATTTCAGCTGAGAGCCTCCTGTGCATTGCACTTTTTCCTTAATCAGAGGAACAACTAATTCTCTCTTCTACACTACTGTGTACACAGTTTAATGAAAAAAGGTAAGACACGAGCTTACAAAGTTGAGCATGTAGATGCAGAAAACAGTATTAAAGCCAAACATTCTATGTTTCAAGAAGCAGAAGCAATTTCTTGCATTCATACTCTGGGGTTCTTTCCACATTGAACATTTGTTATTTGAATACTGTATGAGTTGTCTATGCAATTTGCTAAACAACATACTTACACAACTGCAGGAACTCTGTTAATGTTCTGTGTGGACCTTCTTGTGCTTTAACAGGGCAAAGGGGGCTGTACAGGACAATATACCCAGTATTTCTTGCATAAACCTCTGAGAACTTGAGCTCACAGTGGGCTTTTGTATCTTAAAACAAGCAAAAGCATCAGATCTCATACATCATCCTTCTAAACTCTCCCCAGGTTTCTTCTATTACTTTGATTGATACCTCATCACAGAACAGTCTCTTCTCAAGCACTGAATCTGCACTCTACCACTGACAGCAAGCCCCCTAATTAGGCAGAGTGGAGATGGATGAGTGTAAAGCAAAACTCATCTCAGGATTTGAGGGGTAGTAAGAGATGGATCATCTGAAGTACTTTCACCCTAAGATATATTCCTTATGAGGCATTGTGCTGTTTGAAGGCAGAAGACCCTTATAGCACTAAATAAGGATGAGGTCATGTGTAGAATTAAGCAGGACTCAATAAAAATTGCATTTAGAGTAAGGAAGGAAGGAAAAGAGGAGATGCTAGTCAGCCAGGTGTGAGATGACTATAGATTAGTAAAGAACTTCAGCTGTATAAGTGAAGATACTTGTAAGACGCTGCAAGAGATAGATTTAACCATCCTAAGGCACAATCACATTGAATATCGTGTCTCAATTACAGGTATATACAATGAAATGGTTTAAGAAATTCAGACAAAATATCCAATATTTTAATTAAGATTAAATAAGGTTATAATGACATCTAGGCATCACAAGTAGAAATCCTGTTGAAAAAGAACCAAAAAATACCCCAAGATAAATCAACAGGGATGCAATAACTTTGTCAGTCTGCTACACTCAAGTGGTCACTTCCAGGGGGGTGACGCATGTCTGCAGAAACTGCATAGCAGTGTGGCAGTGACTTGTCTCCCTGAGTGTGTTTTACAACTAAATAAAAAAAGGTCATCAGTGATGATTCATTAAATATTGTTGCTTCTGTGACTAGATTTGCCTTTTGCTTCCCACTCATTCATAAACAAAAAAAACAAAAGTAGGAAAACGCCAATCAATGCTGAGGGAAAATTGGTGTTGCTGCATCAAGGATTCCTGAAAATTGGGAATGTCTTCTTCTGACTCTAAACTAATGACTTTTATCAGTTTGTTTGTAGTGCCAGTTGTGCCTGGTGCATTTGTGATAGCTCACCATTCATCCTGAAAAAATGAAATACAGCTATTGAATATAGACCACTTAGGTTTGCTTTCTTTTATCTTCACTGATGGAGAGCTGTTGTTCTGCTGTAGCTGGGTGCAGGTGTGTACTCTCCTCATAAGCTCAGTCCAGTGTGGTAGGCAAGCTCCTGGTTAAGTGACACAGATCCCCAAATGTAACAGCAGACCACTCACACTTTCCCCTGCTCTCTAGCATTTTATCAACATCTTCATGATCTGCCATGAGATGAGAACTGGTACCTGCTGTATACCTGTATATCCTGTGACTGATTTAAGCAGCAGAGAAAGTGCACATCCTTTCTGAAGATCTGTTACCAGTTTTCTACAATGGTTCTGGCCTCTTTTTCTCTCTGCCAAGGTTGGGATTAATACACAGGAAATGTAGATGTCATGTTTGGACTTGGATGTTTATTATTTCTTATCTGTTTACAGGCTCACTAAATAGCAAGTTAGAAAATGGAGGTAAAATAGAGTACTTCTAACTCCTTCCAAGGTTATTTAAGCAATAACCCCCAATAACAAGATGACACCTATATTATTTATATTTTTGAGCCAGTAATGACCACCCAAGGCCTGCAATACAGATGTTTTTCACCCAGTTACAGAAAACTGCATAAACCCATGAAGAAGAAGGAAGAAGAAGGTGAAGAAGAAGGACCCAGACAATGCCCAAAGTCCTCCATCTTAACTCACATGTATTACTACACACTGAAATTCCAAAATCCAGGTTTCCAGAATTCCAACAGTTTTCTTCTCATCACAGGACTCGTATTTGCTGGCTGTTGAATTGCAGAAGCATTTGAAGGGATGAGACTTTATTCTTGTTTAAAACTTCTCTAAACACTTCTTGTACCTCTTTCCATTGAGGGAGTTAAAAAATCTGGTGCTCTTGTTCTGATTCATTTTGGACCCACCATCAAACACTGGCTGTCACTCCCCTTCTTTTTCTGAAAGCCCCTGCAAACTTTGCTTCTGGCAGTATATCAGAATATGACTACATAGTTGTTTTAGTTGACTCCCATTACTCTTTCGTCCCTTTCCAGTACACTGCTTGTTTGCAGTTGAGAGTGTGATTTTGATTTTCACTGCCTCTTGTGTCAGTTGCAAGCCTGAAGGGAGCTTTTTACAATTGTAATAACAATTCTCAACAAAATCAATGGCACTTTCATTAGCGGTATGGAGCATCCATTTTGTTTTGCCCCCAAGGAACAGATGCCTTATTGCAGAAGATGTTACAATAGGGGCTGACACTCAGCAGTTACAGAGTAGAGCCACATCACAAGGAGGATCTGTCATGAGGCTGCCTTTAATAGGCAGCCAAAAGAATTTGGCTCACACTACACTGAATTCTCTTATCAACAGATTTGGCATCAAAGGAATTACAGTCTTCTTCTACATTTTCTGAGTTTGTCTGAACCTCACTGATCTGGTGACCTCTGCCCTCATAGCAGCCTTGCTATGTGTTGGAAAGTTGGAATAGAGTTGCTGTTCCAGTTTGGTATGAGAAAAGGAGTTTCTCAAGCAAATGCCTACCCAAGATGTCACATCAATGTACGGACTGGAATTGCTGAACTACGTTTTTAGGCACTTGATTTGGCTCACAGTCAATACCTGTAGATGCAACAACAGATGACACAGGATCTTGCTCCAGCACCATTGCACAGGAGCACATCCCAGCTGTGCTCTCATCCATGCTTCTGGGTTTATTTCCCATGAACACAGGTACAACAGGAAGAGAAAGATAGAGTGAGCCTGGTGCATGCTCAAGTTTTACTCTGTTAAAAGAGTTAGGCCTTGGACCTAACTAGGACTCATCCCAGCCCCAGGAATATAGATATGTTTTCCAGAAGCACGGAGGCAGGTTGAGATGCTGTGGGGCATTATGACTATGCTAAGCCAATGCTGTTCCTTCTTCCCCCTGCTGCTGTATTCTGCCCCTGAAAAGGGTGCACCAGCTGTGCTGATAGAGCTGCTTGTGTGGTCACTGTGTGAAGCAGATTGGGAGACTCCATCTGAAAAATAATTTCCTTTTTGTTATTTTCTGACTGGAGCGGTTGCGCAAAGCTGTTTACATCACAGCTGCACTACTGACGGATAGCTGCCACTGGACAGGGTGTAAATGAGAGGAGGCATCTCTGGGGAGGAGTCTGTAAGGAGAAGAAGGAGATGATACTTTAAAGCAGAATAGCTGTGAAACTCTTTGTAATGTAAACTACAGCTGAAGTCAGTTCATCTTCTTGGGCTTTCTTTGTGGTCACTAGGGAAAGATAAGTTCTTTCAGAGTGATGGAGAGCAGAAGTCCTTATCTCCATTGATTATAGAGGGAGCCCAGACAGTGAAGGGCTTAATGTTACAAATACCCCCAAAACAAGCAGTGAAGCCAAACTTCCAGTGTCTCAAGCAATTTCCGTCTTGCTGTCTTCATATTAAGGAAATAACTTTCATTTTTGTGCCAAGAGCCTGCCAAAATAGCAGAACTATGTTCCTGAGCGTAAAGCTACTTTGAAATCTGATCAGCCAACAAACAGGAATCTGAATCTTAACTTCATTTACTAGTCCTGACAGTCCTCATCTCCTGAGGTTGTTTTTATTTTCAGATATTATACAGTGTTTAAGATAGGTGTCTATCCCCATCCTTATCTAATAACCTTTTAAAGTCTGCCTTGACTTCTTTTTTTTCTTCCTCTGAGTATGTCTTTCTTAGTTGGTGAGCCACATTTCACCTTGAGGTTGTTTACCCAGCTCCCACTCCACTCTCCAAAATGCTCCTTCATTAATTCAAATGGAGTCTGGGCTGAAAGGGGGGAAAACTGCATTATCCATCTTCTAGGTGAGTGGGAGCAAGGAAGCTGCAGATGCCTGTCCATCAACACCAGTTTCTGTGCTCTGCAGGATTATGTGGCAGTGCACATTTGGTATGGAGGGATCATGAGTTCAGGATACTGTTTTGAGCAGATAAGTTGCAGGAGAACATATCTTAACTGCTAAGCTACTCCTTCAAAACCTTTTGAACATCCTTGAGCCAGCAAAGAGAGGAAGAGTAGTTCAGTGCTTCGCATTCTGAGGCCACAGTGGTTTTAGGTCCAGGACTATGAAAGTGAAATTACCATACCAGGAAAGCCCAGCCCAAGAAGTGCCTGCCAGCAATGCAAGCATCCTGTATTTTCTCTTGTGAGGATGGCATTTATATTCAGTCTGGTCCAGCCATATCAGAATTTGTAGTGTTTATTTATATAAGCTGAAAAAAGACCACCCAGCTATTGCGACCACACAGTTGTCAGCAGCCATCACCCAAGAAAAACAATATAACATGTTAATTGACCACGGAATGGCATGCTGGGATTTTGTCTTTCCTTGTTTTGCTCATTCTCCCTGTGAATTAGGCCAATAAATATACCATAGTGTAGGTCTGTTTTTTCATTTTTCAGCGAGGGACCTGCAAGTCGCTTCACACACACTGCACCAAACATGGTTATATCACAGATAAGATTGCAGATTTATTTTAGTTAAGTTATTCTATAAATGTAGATTATGCAATAGCTGTACCAAGATACCTGGTTAAAATGTACTACATAAAAGTATTTCATACAAGATCAAGCTATGTCTTAACCTTGTCAAGAACTAATCAGATCCTACATGAAGATACAGTTTCCTGGTATACATGAGAATTAAAGCATGTATCTTTCAAAAATTTGTGATTTTAAACTGAAGTTATGATGATGTTGTGTCTTATTATCATTCCAGCCTCCAGTGGCAAATGTAGTGTTAGTTTATATCTGTCTTTGTGGCATACACCCAGAGAAAACAAGACATAAGGCAATGTCAGAATGTCCTTATGCAGAATTTCAGTTTAACTAAATCTCTGCAACATACAGTATTTGTCAAAATGAGACACCTTTTCGTTTAGAGCCTGCTGTTCCCTTCCCAGACTCACATCCAGATAAGATTAGTTAATATTTCTTGCATTCTACTTCTGCCCATGTGTAATGAAACCCCCCAAACCCTCCTCATAAAACTGTGAGCAAAGTCATGCCTCCTATAAGAAAACACAAGATTGTTCTCAACCTGGTAGTGGGAGTTTAGGCAATATATTTATAGTCATTCAAAAAGAAGTAATTAATAGTATGTAACAGATTCTTGATAAGTCTTTGCCTCTTTCTTACAAATTTGCACTTGCTGACTCTCGGGTTCGTTCGGTGGGTTTCCCGAGATTCAGGTGGTTTAAAGTCCTTTGCCCTCTGGAAAGCCCCAAGCCAGACGCAGAAACAACACGGAGTCCTCAGATGTTCTTTTTCATGGTTTCTCATGCTGTTTGTTATTTCTTATCTTTTCTTTCCGCTCTGTGCCCAGCCAAGGTCTTCACAGCACGGGCATCAGGTGAGGACTCCCTCCCGTATGGGGACTCATCTTTTATACAGATTATTACGTTTCTATTATTTACAATTTCTTACCAATATCTACTAGCTATACTAAACAGGTCACTTCTACACTGACCCAATCCCTCTAAAGCTACTTTGTGCCACC
>VZUI01083230.1:0-15228 GCA_013401135.1 Cettia cetti
CCCCCCCCCCCCCCTCAACCCCTCTCCCACCCCCGACCCCTCCCCTCTCCCCTCACCCAGCCCCCGGAATCCCCCCAAATCCCGCCGGCTGTTCCCTCCCTTCCCCTTCTCTCTCGCCCTTCCAGGACCCCACGAACGGCTACTACAACGTCCGTGCCCACGAGGAGCGGCCGGCGTCCCGCTCGGTGCTCTACGCCGATTACCGCGCCGCGGGCCCCGGGCGCTTCGAGGCGCGGCCGCCGTCGCGGCTGTCGCACGGCAGCGGCTACGCGCAGCTCAGCTCCTTCCCCCGCGCCGCGCCCGACTTCGGCCCCGAGGCGGCCCCGGCGGCGGCGGACACGGCCAGCCAGCTGTCCTACGAGAACTTCGGCGGCGGCCCCTTCCCGGCCGGCTTCCCCGCCTACCGCCTGGGCTTTGGCAGCGCCGCGGGGCTGGAGCGCGGCGCCTACGAGCCCTACGAGGCCATGGGCAAGTTCGGCAGCGCCGCCCGCTTCTCCTACACGTCGCAGCACTCGGACTACGGGCAGCGCTTCCAGCAGAGGATGCAGACGCACGTTTAGGGCGGGGAGGGGCCGCAGGTACCTCACGAGCGTCCCCTGATATTCAGGGGCTCACCCCGATCTCTCTCCTCCTCCCCTCCCCGACATTCCCGGGGTTTTCTTGGAGCTTCCGTTCATTCCGTTCGTTTTTTGTTTTTTTTTTTTTTTGCCGGTACTTTCCGCCCCCCTCCATCGCCCCACGGGGAGTTGTCACCTCGTTGTCACCTCCGTGTCACCCGTCCTCATTCCCGGAGATTTCCCAGGGAGCAGATCTGTGTGTCCCGAATCCAGAGGGACGCAGAAATCCCAAAAACCTCATCCCAGCCATTCCCATTCTCATTCCCATTCCCTGATCCCATTGGGATCAGCAGCAGGATTCTGCGTGTCCCCGAATCCAGAGGGATGCACAAATCCCAAAAAAATCCATCCCATTCCCATTCCCATTCCCATTCCATTCCCTGATCCCACAGGGATCAGCAGGAGCGTTCTGCGTGTCCCCAAATCCAGAGGGACGCAGAAATCCCAAACCCCAGCCCCATCCCAAACCATCCCCATTCCCTGTGCCTTGATTTTTGGGGCCACCCCTCCCTCAGGGATGGCTCCCCCCCGTTTTCCCTCATCCCAGAATTCCCCCTGGAGCCGGGGGTGGTTGGAATTTGGGAATTTTTGGGAGCAGCCCCCCCATTCCATACGCACATCGTTCCCATGGGAAAGGCAGCGTGGGGATCCCCCAAATCCCGGAGCCCGGGGCGAGATCCCCCATGAATGTAAATCCAGGTGGGAATGGCATTCCGGGGAATTTGGGGAGCGGGGACGAACCAAAACTTGGGATCAGGAGCTCGGCCAGGGCCCCCCTCCCAGCTCCAGGGACTGGGGGGCACTGGGGACCCCGGTTTGGGATCGGGGAATTTGGGGAATGAGGTTTGGAGGGAATTCCCAGCCCCAATTCCCAAAGAGGCCCCAGTTTGGGATCAGGGAATTTGGGGAATGAGGTTTGCAGGGAATTCCCAACCCCCCTCGGGATCAGGTACGAGACCCCTCCCACCCCTCGAGGAGCTGCCCCGGCGTCGGGGCCTTCCCAGACCCCCCAAAATTCCCAAATCCCCAATCCCGGTACGAGCTGTGGGACCCTCCCCTTTCATTTCCTTCTCCCGAAATTCCCAAAAAATCCCCAAGAAGTCCCGTCAGGACGGGCGGAAAAAACCCCCTGGGAATTCCCAAAGGTGCCTGAATTGACCCCAAAAATTCCCGGGGGGAGGGAGGGAATTCCCGCTCCAGGTGCTGCATCCCCATCCAGAGCAATATCCCACGGACAGGGGGATCCCCGCCCCGGCCACCGGGAAGCTTTAAAATTCCAACCTCAGTTGGGGGCTGGAAAATTGGGATTTTCCCCCCTTTTATTTTATTTTTTTTTAGCACATTTTGGTTTAGAGCCCTTCCCCCGTTCCCCTTCTTCCCCAAATTCCGCGATTTCTCCCCCATTCCCATTTTTTTTTACGTCGCATTTTCCTTTTTTTTTAAATATTCTGTACTATATTTTTAGTCTTAAACACGATATATTATATATATTTAATTTTTTTATATATATATATATAAATATAAATGGTTAAAAAAACCCCACAGAAGCGGCTCTGAGTTTTCCTTTATTTTTTGGTTTTTGGGAGTATCAGAGGAAAAGGGCTGGTGACAATTCTCACCTGGAGTTTCCCAGGTTTATTTTACATCCATAATTCGGGAATTTTGCCAAACCATTGGGATTTTGCCATTCCTTAATGGTTTTCCTGGGGTGTGGAGCAGCAAAATTGAGGAAGGGATGGAGGGAGGGAGGAATATTTTCCTTTTCCACCCAAAATTCCTACAACTCCAACGTTCCCAAATCCCTGCAGGGGTTTTGGTGGCAACCACGATTCCCAGGGAAAAAAAACCCAACAAACTTCTGTATGAATTTATTCCAGGGATTTCTCTGATTTATTCCTGGGTTTATCCTGATTTATTCCCTGGGAATTTTCACCACAAATCCCTCGCCTCATCCTTTTCCTTTTATATAAAGACCGTTTTAATCGTTTTTATAAAAATTACTCCCTTTACATAAAAGCTTTAAATCAGGATTCCCTCGAGGAATCTGGAATTTGGCTTTTAGAATGATCACGAGCAAAATTCCCACTTTTTTCCCCCATCGTGCTGGAATTTCACCTTCCAGCCCTTCCCTTCCCCAGCCTGCTGATAAAATACAACAAATTAATCAATATAATTGGAATTCTCCTTAAATCACGAGCTGCTGGAAGAGGAAAAGGAGGAATCATGCGGGTTTTTTTCCCAGATTTTCTATGGAAAATGGCTAAGCGGGATCCAGGCGTGCCTCAGTTTCCCCCACGGCGTTGCCGGGGCCGTGGCACAAGGCGCGGCATCCCAAGGGTGCAGCGGCATCCCAAGGGTGCAAGGTGGAATTCCCGGAGCGAATTCCCGGGATTTATCCCCTCATCCCTCACCAATCCCGCCATGACGGGGCCCGGCAGCGCCCTCAGCGGAGCACCCCCCCCCATCCGCGCCCGTCGCCGGCTGAGCGAGCTCTGCGGGCCGCGCCCCTCAAGCGGGGATATTTATAACCTCGGGAACACCACGAGACCTCGCGAGATGTGCCGTCCCCGCCACCCGAGAGTGGGCGTGGTCTGCAGGTGACGTCATCGCTCTGCGACGGGGGTACGGGGGGGGTTTGGGGACCCCCAGGAGGGGCCGCGGGGGTGACAAAAAACAAAACATAAAAAACCCCAAAGTCCCTCATTTGTCTCCTCTTTGAGCTCCTCGTGTGTGGCCCAGAAAGCGCCGCGGCCTCGGGGAGCAGCCCCGGGCTCCTGGGGGGTTTTGGGGGCGATCAGGGGGGTTTTGAGGGTTCCCCCCCAATTCTGCGGGGTTCGGGGGGTGTCCCCCCCCCTTCCCTGGCTTGGGGGTCCCCATTCCTGGATTTGGGGTTCTCCATTCCTGGCTCTGGGGCCCTCACCAGCTGGATTTGGGGTTCTCCATCCCTGGATTTGGGTCCCTCATTCCCAGGATTTAGGATTCCGCTTTTCCCGGGATTTGGGATTTTCCTCCATCCCTGATTTTCAGTTTTCCATTCCCTGCCTTTGGAATCAGGGCCCCAATTTTCCTCCCCATCCCAACTTCCCACCATGAATTCCACAAAACCCCAAATTCCCCAATCCCGGCTTGGGGAGAGGGTGGGAAAAGGGAACATCCCGAGGGGAGCGGGGTAGATATAAGCATATAGAAACATATAGAAACATATAGAAACACTCCAAATTCCCCAAAACTTTCCTCCCAGCACCCCGGCACTGTCCAGACTCCCAGGAAAAGCTCTGGAATTCCGGGACAACCTTTCCCAGAGATTTTTCACTCTTTGGGAAAGCCAGCGGGAGCTTCCCAATCTCTGGGGGGGGGGAGAAAAAAAAAATCGCAGGCCCTCCATCCAAATAATTTAAAAAAAAATTAAAAATTTAAATATTTAAAAAGTTTTAGATTTTTAAAATTAAAAATTATAATTTAAAAACTAAAAAAAATATGAAAAATTGACAAAAAAAAAAAATTAGAGACGGCATCAGGAGAGGGTGGGATTGCCCAGGCTCGGGGTGCAGCGTTCCGGAGCATCCCAGGGATCCGGGACGGCCCCGACGGGGGGTCCCGGAGCCCCAAAACCCCCAGAGGGTCCCGCGGGGTTTTGGGGTCGCCCCCGACTCACCTGGGCCGAGCCCCAGGAGCAGCGAGGGCAGCCGGGCTCTGCTCCGGGGCCGTCCCCGCTCCTGCCGGGCTTGTTTTCATTTATTTTCATTTATTTTCATTTATTTTCATTTATTCCCGCGGGACCGGCTGGGCTCGGAGCGGGGAGCAGCGGCCGGGGCCGCCCCGCTCCATCCCCGCGTTTTTCTTTTCTTTTATTTATTTCATTTGAATTGATTGCTGCGCTCCGGCGGGGGGCGGGCCGGGCTGATCCGGGCACCGGTGCCGCTGATGCCGCAGGGTCGGGGGTCAGCGCAGCCCCCGCCATTCTGCCGCCAGCCTCGGCCCCTGCCCCAGCACGGCTCGCCCTAAGCCCGCGATGCTCCCGCGCCCCGCCGGGGTGGTCGCTCCTCCTTCCTCCTCCTCCTCCTCCCCCTCCTCCTCCTCGCTGATTCCTCCTCTGCTCCTCTCCCAGCTGAGCGGATCCCCGGGAAAATAAATTAAAAATAAAAAGGATGGAGCGGGAACGGCCCCGGAGCAAAGCCCGGCTGCCCTCGCTGCTCCTGGCGCTGCTGGGGCTCGGCCCAGGTGAGTCGGGGGCGACCCCAAAACCCCGCGGGACCCTCTGGGGGTTTTTGGGCGCCAGGACCCCCCGTCGGGACCTCTCCCGGATCCCTGGGATGCTCTGGAATGCCGCATCCTGAGCCTGGGCAATCCCACCCTCTCCTGACGCCGTTTCTAATTTATTTTTAATTTATTTTTAATTTTATTTAATTTTTTTCAAATTTTTTCCCTTTTTTCCCCTCTTTTTTTTTTCATTCCCCCCCCCCCCTTTTTTTTTTTTTATTTTATTTTTATTTATTTGAAGGGAGGGCTGCGATTTTCCCGGTTGGGAAGCGGCTCCTTACGTAAAGCCAGGAGCGAGGAATCCCCTCTTTAATTCCCCGCGTGCTAATCCCAAACATTCCATAATTCCGTAAAAATCCCCCTCCCGCAGGAGGATTCCAGCGGGAAACCGTCCAGGCAGATTAATTAGGAGCTTAATTTGCTTTAATGATTAATTGGCCTCGCCGAGCGGGGCGGGGATGGTGCCGCGAGGTGATGCCCCCCCCAAAAAAATAAAAACCATCCCGGGCAAAGCGGGAAAACCGCGAATTCCCAGGATTTGGAGCGCTGGGAATGCGAACGATCCCAGCGCGGAGCGTGGGAGGACGAGGAAAAGCGGGACCCGGGGCTGCAGGGGTTAAAAGCGAGGCTGGAGTTGGGGTTTTTGGGAATTTTGGGGGGTTTTGGGATGGATGAGGAGCATGGATGGATCCCTGTTTTTCCTTCGGCTCCTGCCGCGCTGTGGAGGCTGCGGGAGAGCCTCGCGTTCCCAAAAAAACCAAAATCTGGGATAAACAGGAGGAGCCGGGGAGGGGCTTGGCACGGGAGCCTCTCCCGGCTCCAAAAATCCGCTCCAGGAGGGAGAAAGTGGGGAAAAAAATCCCGGGAAAAGAACAAAAATCCCGGGAAAAGAACAAAAATCCCGGGAAAAGAACAAAAATCCCGGGAAAAGATCGGGAGTCCCGGTCAGGGATCAGGGGACCTTGGGAAGGGGCTGCAAACCCCGGGGCAAAATGCGGGTGGATGGAATTCCGGGGGATTTTGGGATTCCGGGGGGATTTGGGAAGCCTCTGCCCGGCTCCTCTCTGCCTTCAGCGTCCTCCCCTCGGCTCTGGGGGGGCTTCACCCCCCGCCCCCAAAAAAACTTCACCGAGCGCCCAAAAATTCCCTCGGATTTTAAGATTGGGGTTGGAAAAGCAGGAATCAATCCCGGGAAAAGCAGGAATCAATCCCGGGAAAAGCAGGAATCAAACCTGGGAAAAGCAGGAATCAAGCCCAGGATAAGCAGGAATCAAGCCGAGGATAAGCAGGCATAAAATCCGGGATAAGGAGGAATCAATCCTGGGAAAAGCAGGAATGGAGCCTGGGGAAAGCAGGAATCAGTCCCGGGAGAAGAGCGGGATTTGCCCCGAGCCATCCCGGGTTTAATCCCGGTTTAATCGGAGACAGGGACGGGGAGGGGACCCCGGGAAGGTCCCCAAGGCGGGAAGGGCCCGGAGCCGCTGATCCCGCAGTTCCCCGAATCCCCGGGCTCCCGGTGCCGGCGGGTGGCGCAGGTGACAGCTTGGGCGGGGGAGGAGCTGCCAGGAGCGGCGGGGGCGGCGCCCAGCGGGATTTTTCCAGGGAGACGCCAAAAAAAAAAAAAAAAAAAAAAAAAAACCAAAATAAAATTCCCAAATGGAATCTCAGAACCTTCCCCTGGGGCTGTGATGAGGCTCAGTTCTGGTGGGAATCACAAATCCCAAATTTCGGGGGTTTATCCCTCCCTGGAGGGCCCAGGAGTGGGAATTTTTGCAGGGAGATGCCAAAAAAAGGGGAAAAAATTCAAGAATTGGAATCTCGGAACCTTCCCCTGGGGCTGGGATCAGGCTCAGTCCTGGAGGGAATTGCAAATCCTAAAATTTTGGGGTTTTATCCCTGCCTGGAGCTCCTGAGATGCTCCAAGATTGGGAATTCTGCCGAAATTCTGCCCCTAAACCCCCGATTTTGCAGAAATCTTATCCAAAAAAACCCGAACCCCCCTCCCCAAACCCGAACCTCCCAATTTTGTGGAAATTCTACCCCCAAATCCCTCAAATTTTGCAGAAATGGTTCCCAACACCCCAAATTTGCAAAAATTCTACCCCCCCCCAAAAAAACCCCTCTCGGTTCTCTGCAGGGCTGCTGCAGGAGGCGCGTTTTGAGGCAGAAAATGAGGTTTTGGAAATTCTGGCTGGGAATTCCACCCAGTCTCTCCTGGAGCGTTGTTCTGGTGAGAGCCCCGAGTTCAGATGGGGCCGCGCCCGAATCTGAATCTGTAGCCTTTAGATTTTTACCTTTTGGGCTGATTTTTACCCCAAAATTTCCATTTTTTCCCTCGTTTCTGGGGTTCACCCCACATCTGAACCCGTAGTTAGTTTTGACCTTTTTTGGCTGATTTTTACCCCCAAATTTCTGTATTTGCTTCTCTTTTTCCAAGCAAACCCCTTTCCTGTAATTAATTCACCTTTTTAGCCGATTTTCCCCCAAAATTTCCATTTTTTCTCCTCGTTTTTGGGGTTCACCCCACATCTGAACCCGTAGTTTTTAGTTTTTGACCTTTTTTAGCCGATTTTCCTGAAAGATTTCTGCTTTTCCTGCTTTTTTTTGCCACCATGAACGCTCCAATCCCAGCCAGGGCTGCACCCAGGACGCTCCTCCCCTCTGAGCTTTGTCCTCAGATGTCCCCAATGTCCCCAAAATGTCACCAAAGTTCCTAAATGTCTCCAAACAGTCACCAAAATGTCTGCAAATGTCCCCAAGACATTCCTAAATGTCCCCAGTGTCCCCAGTGTCCCCAGTGTCCCCAGTGTCCCAGTGTCCCCAGTGTCCCTGTCCCTCACCGGTGGCCCTGGCGTGCAGCGTGTCCCCCTCGGCGTCCCTCAGGTCACAGCCCAGGAAAAGCTTCCGGCCCTCACGGCGCTGCAGGAACGCCTCGAGCAGCAGCACCGAGCGCAGGGGGACAGGGCTGGGGACACGGGGACAGGGGGACAGGGGGACAGTGGGGACAGAGGGGACACCGGGGCTCCCTGTGCCACCCCAGTCACCTCCAGCAGCAGCACGGTCCCCATGGGGACAGGGCTGGGGACACGCAGGGGACACCGGTGACACCGGGGCCTGCTCACTGCCGTGCTCCCCTGGGTCCCCCCCTGTCACCCCAGTGTCCCCTTGTGTCCCCACGGGTCACCCCAGTGTCCCCCTGCCACTGCCACGTCCCTTCCTGTCCCTTCAATCACTGCCGTGTCCCCCGATGTCACCTCAATGTCACCTCAATGTCACCCCTGTGTCCCCCCGTGGTCACCCCAGTGCCACCCTGTGTCCCTCCTGTCGCCCCCGTGTCCCCTTGTGTGCCACCCTGTGTCCCTCTCATGCCCCCCATGGTGTCCCCTGGTGCCACCCTGGCCACCTCCGTGTCCCCCCAGGGTGTGTCCCCTCCCCTGGGGACACTCACGCCACCCTTGGGGACATTTGAGACCCTTCCTGGGGACACCCCGTGACCCTTGGGGACCTTGGGGACACCCCGTGACCCTTGGGGACCTTGGGGATGCCCTGTGACCCTTGGGGACACCCCGACCCCGGGGACAATGAGACCCTTCCTGGGGACACCCCGTGACCCTTGGGGACACCTCAGCCTTGGGGCCACCCTGCCCTCCCTGGGGACACCCCGTGACCCTTGGGGACCTTGGGGACAGTGCCACTCACGCCACGTAGTCGATGCTGAGGTTGGCTGTCACCACCCGCCCGGCCACCGCCAGCGCCAGTGTCCCCAGGGAGGTGTCGATGAGGGTGGCGATGGCACCGCCGTGCATCAGCCTGGGGACAGCGGGGACATTGGGGACAGCAGGGACAGCAGGGGACATTGGGGACAGCAGGGACAGCGGGGGACAGCAGGGGACATTGGGGACAGCTGGGGACACTGGGGACAGCAGGGGACACTGGGGACATTGGGGACAGCCTGGGGACAGTAGGGATGGCCGTGGGGACATGAGAGGGATGGGGGGACACAGGAACAGGAGGGGGACATGGGGACACTGCGGTGACAGAGGGTGACAGGAGGTGACAATACTGGACAGGAAGTGACAGGAGGTGACAATGGTGACACCCTGGGTGTCCCTCCAGGAAGGGCCTGGGCTGGCACAGGAGGGGACACAGGAGGTGACAACAGGGGACAACGGTGACAATGGGGACAATGGGTGACACAGGAGGTGACAAAGGTGACAGTGGTGACAATGGGTGACAATGGTGACACAGAAAGGCACAATGGGTGACAGTGGTGACACAGGAGGTGACAGTGGTGACAATGGTGACAGAGGTGACAATGGTGGCACAGGAGGTGACACAGGAGGTGACAATGGTGACAATGGTGGCACTCACCCCGGGTGTCCCCCCAGGAAGGGCCCGGGCTGGCACAGGAGGTGACAGAGGTGACAATGGTGGCACAGGAGGTGACAATGGTGACAATGGTGGCACAGGAGGTGACAGAGGTGACAATGGTGGCACAGGAGGTGACAATGGTGACAATGGTGGCACTCACCCCGGGTGTCCCTCCAGGAAGGGCCCGGGCTGGCACAGGCAGCGCAGCCGCCCCTTGGGGACATTCAGGAACGTGGCGAACTCGAAGCCGTCCCCGCCCTCGATGGCCCTCGGGAACAGCCGCGTGTCACCGGCGCTGTCACCAACGCTGTCACCGGCACTGCCACCAGCACTGCCACCAGCACTGCCACCCGCCAGCCCCGGCACCTCTGCGGGGACAGCGCTGTCACCATGGCTGCGGGGGCTGGGGACATGGGGGACACGGTGACACACAGGTGACATTGGGGACATGGGGGACACTGGGACACAGGTGACACAGGTGACACTGGGCATACAGGTGTCAGAGATGACACACAATGACACAGGTGACACACAGTGACACACAGGTGACATTGGGGACACTGGGACACAGGTGGCACTGGGCATACGGGTGTTAGAGATGACACATGGGTGACACACAATGATACAGTGACACACAGGTGACACAGGTAACACACAGTGACACACAGGTGACACAGGTGACACAGGTAACACACAGGTGACACACAGATGACACAGGTGACACACAGGTGACAGTGCCACGCACGGTGCCCGTGCTCCCTGGCCCGGCGGAAGGACGGCAGCCGTGTCCAGCCCTCGCGCGTGGCCGTGCTCAGCAGGTGGCCGTAGTGGCGCCGCATTCGGTCACTCCAGGCCGCGTTGGGGACAGCCAGGTCCCGCGGGGGACACGCGCGGTGACAGCGGCGCCGGGGACAGGGGACAGAGCGCAGGGCCCGCGCCAGCGCCCACGCCTGGCACAGCATGGCACCGGTGGCACCGATGGCACAGGTGGCACTGATGTCACCGATGTCACCACGGCCGGGCCTGCGGGGACACAGCAGGGACGTCACCGGGGTGTCACCGCTGTTGGTGACGGCAGCAGCGATGTCACACCCGGGGTGATGTCACACAGGGACACTGATGTCACTGCAGGTGTCACACCCGGAGCGTGGTGGCACTGGGGATGTCACACCTGGTTGATGATGTCACACACAGTCAGTGATGTCACACCTGGTCCCTGGGGTCATTGGTGATGTCACACAAAGCCGGTGAGGTCACGCCTGCTCAGAGGGGGACACCGGTGACCTCACAGCCGGGCAGTGACATCAACTGTGATGTCACGCCCGCTGGTGACCTCACAGCTGCTGTCACACCAGACCCGCCCCACTGCCCGTGACGTCACCATCACCCCACCCCCAGCCAATGTCACCGCCCCCTCTGCCCCGCCCACTGCGCCCTCTGTCCCCTCTCTGCTCCCCTGTCCCTCTACCTGTCCCTCTGTCCCCTTTCTGTCCCCTGTGTTCCTCTGTCCCCTCCCTGTCCCCTCTCTGGCCTCCCTGTCCCCTCTCCCTGTCCCTCTGCCCCCTCTCTCTGTCCCCTCTCTGTCCCCCCTGTCCCCTCTGTCCCCTCCCTGTCCCCTCTCTGTCCCCTCTCTCTGTCCCCTCCCTGTCCCCTCTGTCCCCTCTGTGTCCCCTCTCTGTCCCCTCTGTCCCCTCTCTCTGTCCCCTCCCTGTCCCCTCTCTCTGTCCCCTCCGCCCTGCCCGGACCCGCGCTCTCCAGGGCCCCGCCCACCGCCGTGACGTCACGGGGCTTCCGGGGGCGGGGCCTGAGGGAGCGGAACGGATCCCGATGGATCCCCTATGGAACCCTTATAGAACCCTATGGAATCCCTATAGAGCCCTATGGAGCCGTATAGAGCCCTATGGAACCCCACATGGAACCGTATAGAGCCCCTATGGACACCTATAGAGCCCTATGGAACCCCACATGGAACCGTATAGAGCCCTATGGACACCTATAGAGCCCTGTGGACCCCCGGGACTGCTGCAGACCCCGCACAGTCCCTATGGAGCCCCATGGAAACCCACAGAGCCCTGGGACCCCCCAAAAACCCCATAAACCCTATGGGCCCCTATAGGAATCTACAGAGCCCTGGGACCCCCCATAAACCCTATGGGCCCCTATAGGAATCTACAGAGCCCTGGGACCCCCCATAGACCCCATAGACCCCGTTGGGCCCGGGCTCACCCCACACAGCTCTCCTGTAGCCCCAACCCGTCCCAAAGGGACCCCAAAAAGGACCCCAAAGGGACCCAAGGGGACAGAGACCTCAGGGGGACAGGGACCCCAAGAGAGCCCCAGGGGGATGAGGGACCCCAAAGGGATCTCAAGGGGACCCCAAAGAGACCCCAAAAGGGACAGGGACCCCAAAGAGACCCCAAAGAGACCCCAAAGGGACCCCAAAGAGACCCCAAAGAGACCCCAAAGGGACCCCAAAGAGACCCCAAAGGGTCCCCAAAGGGACCCCAAGACCAGAGCGCTTCACTTTCATACAAAATCCCTTTATTGGGGGTGGGGACATTTAGGGCTGGGGTGGGATCCAAGGGGGGATGGGATGGGTGGGGGGCACCCATGGGTGGGGCGGGAGGGGTCAGGACCCCCGGGGGTTTCAGGACCTTTGGGGGAAATGTCCGAACCCCAAAGGGGGGTCAGGGCACACATTTGGGGTTCAGGGAGGATCCGGGGAGGGTTTGGGGTGACACCCCCGGGTGGGTGGGGGGCACCCATGGGTGAGGGGGGTTCATCACCCCTGCTGGGGGGGGTCTCACGACCTCTGAGGGGGATCAGGACCCCCGGGGGGGTTCAGGACCTTTGGGGGAAATGTCAGGACCCCAAAGGGGGGTCAGGGCACACATTTAGGGTTCAGGGAGGATCCAGGGAGGGTTTGGGGTGGGTGGGGGGCACCCATGGGTGGGGTGGGGGGTCCAGGCACTCGAGGGGTGGGGTCAGAACCCCAAAGGGGGGGGTCAGGGCACACATTCGGGGTTCAGGGATGGGATCCAGGGTGGGTTTGGGGTCAGAACCCCCGGGTGGGTTTGGGGCGGGCGGGGGCACCCCGGGGCGGGCGGGGGCCTCAGCGGCGGCCGCGCTGCTTCATGTGCTGCACGAAGTACTCGTTGCAGGCGATGGTGAGCCCGGCCACCAGCGAGAAGAAGCCCTGGAAGCCAACGCGGCCATCGCGGCTCTGCTCCACGTCCCGCAGGATCCGCTCCAGCGCCTGCGGGTCCCGCTGGTTCTGGGGAAAAACGGGGAAAAACGGGGAAAAACGGGTCAGGATCCCAAATGGGAACAGATCCTAAATGGGGGCAGAGCCCAAATGGGGGCAGAGCCCACACTCTGCTCCACGTCCCACAGGATCTGCTCCAGGGCCTGGGGATCCTGCTGGTTCTGGGGAAAAACAGGGAAAAACGGGAAAAACCGGGGAAAAAACGGGTCAGGATCCTAAACAGGAACGGGGCAGAACCCAAATAGGAACGGAGCAGAGCCCAAACGGGAACGGGGCAGAGCCCAAACGGGAACGGGGCAGAGCCCACTCTCTGCTCCACATCCCACAGGATCTGCTCCAGGGCCTGGGGGTCCCGCTGGTTCTGGGGAAAAACGGGAAATGGGGTCAGGATCCCAAATGGGAACAGATCCTAAATGGGAATGGGGGAAAGGGAATGGGGGGATCATCACCCCCTGATCCCAGGGTTTTACAGGATTTGACGCCAGGGTTTTATGGGATCAGATCCCAGGGTTTTATGGGATCTGATCCTAGGGTTCTATGGGATTGTATTCTGGAGCACTCTAGGGTTTGATTCCAGGATTCTAAGGGACCCAACCCCAAAGCTTTATGGGATCCAATCCCAGGATTTTATGGGATGTGATCTCAAGGTTTATGGGATCTGATCCCAGGGTTCTGTAGGGTTTGATCCCGGGGTTTTATGGGATCCAATCCCAGGGTTTATGGGGTCTGCTCTGGGGGTTTTTGGGGTTTGATCCCTGTGTTTATGGGATCCCATCCCGGGGTTTATGGGGTCCCATCCCAGGATTTTTGGGGTTTCCTCCCTGTGTTTATGGGATCCCATCCTGGGGTTTACGGGGTTTGATCCCGGGGTTTATGGGGTCCCATCCCTGTGTTTATGGGGTCCCATCCCGGGGTTTTTGGGGTCCCATCCCGGGGTTTTTGGGGTGTGCTCCCCTGGCACCTCCAGGAATCCCGGGAACTCCTTGTCCATGAGCGCCCTGAGGTCCTCCTTGGCCAGGTGCTCCTTGTCCCCCGCGTACTTGTGGAAGGTGAACATCAGCGTCTCCATGGCGTGCTCCAGCTGCGACGGCATGGCGGCTCCGGGGAACTCCTGAGGGGAAACCCCAAATTCCTGAGGGGAAACCCCAAATACCCGAGGGGAAACCCCAAATACCCGAGGGGAAACCCCAAATACCCGAGGGGAAACCCCAAATTCCCCAATGGGAAACCCCAAATTCCCCAATGGGAAATCCCAAATTCCTGATGAGAAATCCCAAATTCCCCATGGAAACCCGAATTCCCAATGGAAACACAAAATTCCCCATGGAACCCCCAAATTCCTGAGGGGAAACCCCAAATTCCCCATGGAAACACGAAATTCCCCATGGAACCCCCAAATTCCTGAGGGGAAACCCCAAATTCCCAATGGGAAACCCCAAATTCCCGATGGGAAACCTCAAATTCCCCAATGGGAAACCCCAAATTCCCCAATGGGAAACCTCAAATTCCCGAGGGGAAACCCCAAATTCCCCATGGAAACCCGAAATTCCCGATGGGAAACCCCAATTTCCCGAGGGGAAACCCCAAAATTCCCGAGGGGAACCCAAAATTCCTGAGGGGAACCCAAAATTCCCAATGGGAACTGCAAAAACCCCGATGGGAACCCCAAATTCCCAATGGAAACCCCAAAATTTCCAATGGAAAACCCCAAAATTTCCTCCAGGAACTTCAAATTTCTGATTGGGAATCCCAAATTCCTACTGGGAACCCCAAAATTCCCCCCAAGAACCCCAAATCCTGCCTGGGAACCCCAAAATTCCCTCTGGGAACCCCCAAATCCTGATGGGAACCTCAATTTCTTCCTGGACACCCCAAATTCCTTCTGGACCCTCCAAACCCCCCTGGGACCCCCAAAATTTCTACAGGAACCCCCAAAATCCCCCTGGGAAGCTCAGATTTCTTCTGGGCACCCTAAAATTCCTGCTGGGAGCCTCAGAATCTTGGGACCCCCAAAATTCCCTCCTGAAACCTCCTGGGAACCCCAAATTCCACCTGAGAACCCCCAAAATTCCCTTGGGACCTTCATAATCCTTCCAGGACCCCCACATTCCCCCCAGAACACCCCAAAATCCTCCTGGGCACCCCAAAACGCCCTGGACACTCCAAATGCCCCCTGGAGACCCCCTAAAATTCCCTCAGACCCCCTAAAATTCCCTCGGACACCCCAAATTCCCTCAGACACCCCAAATTCCTCCTGGATCCCCCAAAATTCCCTTGGGCTCCCCAAAATTCCCCCTGGACACCCCCAAAATTCTCCTGTGCCCCCCAAAATTCCTCCTGGACACCCCCTAGATGTTCCTGGATTCCCCCCAAATTCCCTCGGACCCCCCAAATTCCCCCTGGACACCCCAAAATTCCTCGCGGATCCCCCAAATTCCTCCTGGATCCCTCAAATTCCCTCTGAAGACCCCAAAATTCTCTCCTGGGACCACCCCCAAATTCCCTCAGACACCCCAAAATTCCCCTGGGATCCCTCAAATTCCCCCCGGACACCCCCAAAATTCCTCCTGGACACCCCCCAGATCTCCCTGGATCCCCCCAAAATTCCCTCTGGATCCCTCAAATTCCCCCTGAACACCCCAAAATTCCTCGTGGATTCCCCAAATTCCCACTAGACACCCCCCAGATCTTCCCAAAATTCCCACCCCAAATTCC
>VZUI01083233.1:0-12251 GCA_013401135.1 Cettia cetti
TTTATTTTATTTTATTTTATTTTATTTTATTTTATTTTATTTTATTTTATTTTATTTTATTTTATTTTATTTATTTTTCTGGAGCTGTTTTTCTCCCATTTTTCTCCAATTCTCTCAGAATTTGGGGCTCTCTTATATTAAAACACCTGGCTGACTCAGGTGAGAGAGCCCCAAATTCTGAATTACTCCAGCATTTAAAATCTGAGTTAATCCTTCACATTCATGCCTGGTTTGCTATTCCAGCTTTAGCTATCAATGAACACAACCTTTGGCTGTTCCTGTGTGATTTTAAGGAGGTTTCAGTGATAATTTGTGGGCAGAGCCTGTTGTTTTTGGTTTTTTGTTTTTTTGTTTGTTTTTTTTTTTTTTTGGTTTTTTTTGTTTTGTTTTGTTTTGTGTTTTTTGGGGGGGTTTTTTTGTGTGGTTTTTTTTGGCTTGTGGTTTTTTTGGTTTTGTTGTGTTTTTTTTTTTTTTGTTTGTTTGTTTTTTTTGTGTGTGTGCGTGGGTTTTTTTGTTGTTTTGTTTTTTGTTTTTGTTTTGTTTGGGTTTTTTTGCCATTACAAGGAAAGGCTGTTCTCTCTTTGTGTTTGATGTTGCAGCTCCTTTTGTGCAGCTCCAAAATGACTTGTTTAATCACGTCTTTATCGGAAGCACCTTGTTCCTTTTGATGCCGGGGCAGGACAGATTTCCCCGCTTGTCACCCTTTTGAAGCTCCTCTTTGTGGCGAGTCCAAACAGCCCGGGGCAGGTCAGGAGCCAGAGCCAGCTGGAGAATTGGAGATTTGGATTTGGATTTATCCACACCGATGTTTCAAAGTGTCCTTTCAAAGTGTCCTTGCAGTGACTCCCGCTGTTTTTTGGGGGTTTCATGTTTCAGCCCGCTCTGCTTTCAGGGAATCATGGAATGGTTGGGGTTGGAAGCGACCTTAAGGATCGTTTTGTTCCACCCCTTGCCGTGACCAGGGACATCTTCCACTATCCCAGGTTGCTCCAAGCCCTGTCCAACCCGCCCTTGGACACTTCCAGGGCATCCCCAACCTCTCCAGACCTCTGTGGTTGCAGGTTCCTGTCAGGAAGCACAAGGGATGCTTCAGGAGCATCTCTAGAACCCCACCTGTTCATGCACTTGGTGTTTTGTCTCTGAGAATCCCGTGACCAGTCCCTCTCTCTGGAGATCTCAGCTGTCTTTTGCAATCTGGGAGCTGCTGAGGTATTTCCACACCTTCCCTGCTGGTTTAGTTTGAATTCGAGCCAGGAATCTTCTGTGCATTCTGTTTGAAACCCTGCTCAGGTATCTGTGTGCTCTGAAAGAGATGATTCTGCCCTGGGGGTGGATCCTCCCTCTGGAGGGAGTTTTCAGCCCTGCTTTGAACAGGGGAGGATTCATGGAAATGTTTTCCAGGTGCTCTGGGATCTCAGGAAGTGAAAGACACTCTGACCACGTCTGAGGGGATGTGCATATATTTATCATCAAGAGTTACTCATTTGTTGTGCTTTTTTATGTTCAAAAATAAGTTTGCGGTTCTGCCTTCCTTTAAAAAATATCTTGCTGTGTCCCAAGTGTCCAAACATGGACTGAATTCCAAAATACACTCATGGAAATGATTGGGCACTGCTCTGCTGTACAGAAGGAGGGTCCCTGTGCCCTGAACACACACCTGGTCCAGCATGGTCAGTGCTGCCCTTGGTAAAGGTTCTTAAAGTGATGCCACATCAATGTCCTGCATTCTTGAGACCCTGAATTCTGAACAACATCAAAATTGGGACAGAAACTCAGAGCTGCTGGAGCCTGCAGCGCTCACAAAGCTCCCTGCACAGCTTTTGTGGTGCCCAGGTGTTGAGGTGTGAAGGGATTTGTGTGGCTGGGGGTCTGTAATTATCCATACTTAGAGTCCCTGGGCTTATCATGGATGGATTTTGGATACAGGACCAACATTTCCACATCCTGCAAGTGCTCGTCTGGATGCTCATGGCAGCAGCAAGGTCGAGCCTTTTCTCACTGTGGAGGCCTGACAGCATCAGGTAGTGCTCTGAAATTGGAAATGTGCTTGGATTACAAGAGGAGCTTTCCAAATGTGGTCAAAACCTTTGCCTCAGGCACCTCCACTTTGTTTCCATTCATTTTCCTTCATTTTTGTGGATGTTTCCCCCTGGTAGTGATAAGCCAGGTCTTTTTCTTCCTCCAGTTGTTGCAACTCTGTTGCTATGGCTACTTAACCCACTTTTTGTTCCTGCTAGCAGGGACGAGAAGACAATCACTCACCAAACTTCCCCCTGCACGGCAGAAGGAAATTTTCCCCAGGAACTTTGTCCTGGTGACCTGTGGCTAAGGGAGGGCTTGGAGCAGCTCCTGATGCTGAATGGCAGAGCTGAGAGGGACTGATGTGTGCTGCTGAGACAGCAGGCAAAGCTTTCAAACTGCTGGTGCTCTTAATTTAAAAGGATCTTCTGGAGAGGTTTAAGTGCCTGTAAATTTTTTAAGCACGGAGGAAAAGCAAACCCTGGATTCCTTTGAAGATGCTGAAGAAAAATATCCCTCATTCCGTAGGAGATTGAGTTGTTGGAGGGTGAGGGAGCTCAGAAGGAAGGAAAACCCAAGAGGAGATGTTTGCATTTCATGAGCACTTTCTGTAAGAAGTCGGAGCAATCAGTGGGGACTGGGGAGGATAAGGAGTTTTTCCTTCAAAAGAGAAGCAAAACCAATTCCTCAAAGTGGCAAATTAAATGAGATTTGGGCCTCATAGTCTAGTTGTGAGGCTGTGGGGGCCTCAGGAGCCTAAAGGCCAGAGATCACAGAATGGTTTGGATTGGCAGGAACCTTAAAGATCATCTTGTTCCACCTCCTGCCGTGGGCAGGGCACGTACAGGCTGCTCCAAGCCTCATCCAGCCTGGCCTTGGACACTTCCAGGGATCCAGGGGCAGCCACAGCTTCTCTGGGAAAACTTGAAGCTGTAGATGTTCACTTCCCAAAGCCCACACTCAACCCCAAATTTGCTGTTCCAAAACCACCCCAAGCACATCGAGCTTTCCTTCCACTTCCAGCCTTGATTTAAAGACTCCAAGTTGCTAAAACCCCTGCTCTGATCTGTAGCTCAGCAGTTTTGATGACAAATTCACTTTACTACCAAGAAACCTTGTTCAGATTTGAATTTTTCCAGCTCAAACAACTCTTCACACCCCTCACAAGAGCTGCTCTGAGGTGCAAGCCAGGGGAAGAGGCAGGTTTGATACTGAGGATGCCTATCATCAAAATCTCAGCTTTGGGATGCAGTGGCTTGGTTTTCACACACAGAAATGTTGTGAGCTTGCCCTGGCCAGAACTCAGAAGAGTTTTGGTGCCTCTTTTCTCCCTTTTGGTGTCTCCTTCCCCCCCTTCAGAATCCAATTTCTTCAGAAAGATTCCAGTTGAGCAAATGAGACTTTGTCTGGGGAAAAGCTGGGTGTGTGAGGATGCTGAGGCAGGTCTGGCATTGCAGTAGGAGCTGTGGGCAGCTCTCAGGAGGCTTTTGGAGCTCAGGGGTTGAGCTCTCACCTCCTGTTGAAGAGGTTTTTCCTGCTCTGCAGGAAGGGTTCTGAGTGATGCAGGGGATGGCAGCAGGGAGGTGGCACCAGCTGGGCTGCTCCTGGGAGTGAAATTCAGCTGGATTTGTGCTGAGAATCAAAAGGACCAAAAAGTTTAACCTGGGAAGAGATTTAACTTCTTCAGTTTGTCTGGTGGTTTTTATTTTTATGGTTCTGCTAACCTTGGTGGCAGGGAGCCAGAAGATTTAACTACTGCCAGGAAGAAAACAACACAAAACAAAAGAAAACCAGCAATGAAATCTTTCTTTTTACCACTGAACTCTGCAAAGATGAGGGAAGAAATTCCTACAAGTTTGTTTGATGCTTTGGAGCCAGGTCACAGCTGGGTGTAGCATCTTCCAGAAAGTTTAATTCATGTTTCTGTCCTGGAGAAAGAGAGGGTCAGAGATGAATATTCTGGGGCTTTGGGGGGAGTTTGGGTGGGGTTTTAAAAGGCTGGGGGAAGATGGAGAGTGCCACAGGCAGGGTGACAGTGCTGCAGGGGGAATAAAGGGATTTTGGGGATGGAAATGCAAAGAGGGTGTTGTGTGAGGTGCAGCAAGCACTCTGCTGGAATTTGGGATGGATTCTGACCTCTGTTCCCTCTCTCTGATGCCCACAGTGTGCCAGATTCTCCCCAAAGGCGTGGTGGGGGTGCTGGGACCTTCCTCCAGCCCAGCCTCCAGCTCCATTATCAGCAACATCTGCGGGGAGAAAGAGGTAAGTGCCGAAGGTCCTTTGTGATGCTCAGCGTGGACAGCGTGGCTTCTCACCCCTCCTCCTGATGCACAGACTTTGGAAATGCCTTCCTTTTCCCTTTGCTCCCTCCTTCTGCCTCCCTTTTCCTCTCTGCATCCCCTTTTGCTCCAGCTCCCCTCACATTCATCCCCACCACGATTTGGCAAACCCCAAAGCTTGCCCTGATGGATGCAACCTCAAAACTCCTGCTGTGACTTTGTGCAGATGCTCGGGAAGCTTTATGTTTACTGCTGTTCCATCCATTTCAACCCCTTTTATTATCTATGTCCAGACTATCTGCTGGATTTAATATTTTATAAGCCTCGAACCATCCTACACTGATCTGGCTCTGCACTCCAGAGAAGAAATTGAGTTCTCCTCTCATAGTTCATCCCTTTAAAGCCAGATAACATCTCTCAGCCATTTAGTGGCTCTCTCTGGAGCCCAGCCTTCCAGGAGAGGAGCACTGTAAATAATTTGCATTCACAAATGAGTGCTGGTGGTTGTTCCTGGAGTGTGGAGGAGATGGAAGGGATCTTTCAGCCCTGATGCACGGGGCTGCAGCAGGAGGGGTCCCCTGGGGGTGTTTTTAGTGTTTTCTCTTGCTAAATGTCCTGGACGTGTGCTCCATCCCAGGAAAGGAAACTCTGCAAGTGTTTTCCCTCTGAAATTCAGATTCATCCTGAGTCTGTGATCTGAGGCTCCTGATTTGTTTTTTTTCTTTCTTTCCCTCAGAAAGGAGAGGTGAGTGCTGGTGCCCTGCTGAGGTGTTTGGTTCTCTCAGCTGCCCTCCAAGCCATGCAAACCTGCAGGAACTCCCTGGGATTTACATTCCAGGAGCATCAGCTGTGTCAAAGGGGACACAGAGCCCAGCCAGAGCTCCCTGTGCTACAGCCACCCCTCAGGGAAAGGGAGCAGTGTCCCCAGGCAAGCTCAGAGCAGCAGGTGGAGTGCCTGATGTCCTGGGGGATGAACCTGTCCTGTGGTACCCCTCTTATGCCCAAAGAATCCCTTTCCCCCTGTCCAGAAAGGGGAGTAGCAGTGTGGCAGAGCTCTTGGAAAGGAGAGGAGGACCCTGGGGATGAAGGCAGGGGCTGAACAGGGCTGTGCCCAGCCCTGGGAGCTGATGTGCTGGTGGGTTAAAGGAGAGGAGGACCCTGGGGATGAAGGCAGGGGCTGAACAGGGCTGTGCCCAGCCCTGGGAGCTGATGTGCTGGTGGGTTAAAGGAGAGGAGGACCCTGGGGATGAAGGCAGGGGCTGAACAGGGCTGTGCCCAGCCCTGGGAGCTGATGTGCTGGTGGGTTCCTCCCCCCGTGCCTGCATCTCCCTCGGAGTCTCAGGCTGGCTCTGGATGGCTCCCAGGAGCGATCAGGATGCTGCCAGGAGCTGCCCTGCCTGCTCTGCTTACAGGAATCCACCTTCCCCTGCCGGGCTGAGGGCTGCGGGCTGGAATTAAGGCAGATAGCAGCTTATTACTCCTGAACTTCCCTCTGCTAACCAACAGCTCCTGCTGTCAATAAAGCAGCCATCAGGAGCTGCTAATAGGCTCTCCCAGGAGGGGAGAGGTGGGAGACAGGGGCTGATGGCTTCGGAAGGACCAATAATGGAGGGAAAGAGGACCTGACACGCTGCTAACAAAGCTGTGGCAGATGTTTCCCTTTCTCCGGCTTCTGTTTCTTCCAAAATAATTCACCCGGCAGAAGAAACACAAGACTGCCTCTCTTTATCTGGCTGAGCCCGCGGTGGCTGGGCTCCATCTGAGTGTCTGCCCAGCCGTTCCATCCGCGCTGGCCGGCAGGATGTGCAGCACATCTACCTCAGAGGGAGCCCTGAGGCTTCCCAGCTCCTGGGATTCCCCGAGGGCAGCATCCCGCTCCAGCTGCTGCTCTGCTGGATCAGTGACAAGCCCAGCATTGGCAGCACTGGTGGTTCCAGCCCTGATCAGAAGTGCCCAAGGCTTCTGGCTGCTGCAGCTGTTCCCCCTCTGCCCAGCCTCGCCAGCACGGGGTCATCTTCTTCTTGCCTTCATCTCTGCTAATTAATTACCTGGTGGCACCAGCAGGCAGGGCTGGGCTCACAGCAAGGGGCTCTGGATGTTCCCCTGTGCCCCTGCCTGCCTGCACAGCATCCTTCCCAAATGAAGGCCGGGCCCAGCTACAATTAGTGCCCCAGCTAATTAGGCTGAACTGGGAGGGAAGGTTTCCTGTGCTGTAATCACAGTCCCCATTGTCTTTCGCTGAGTGGCTCAGCAAGACTTTTCCTGCTCCACTCCTTCCCGTGGCTTTTCGTTGCTGTGATAATTATTTTCCTCTGCTCCTGCACGAATCCCACCCTCCCCTCTTGACTGCAGTGCTGCTTCTGCAGTTTTATTGGGATATTCCACTTTCTGCCTGCTGTGCGTTTCACACCACAGGCCCTTTATCGCAGATTTACTTGTTTTCATTTCTACTTCCCCTTTAATTATATTTTCTTTCCTCCTCCCCACGCTCAGGTTCCTCACTTCAGAGTGGCTCCAGAGGAGTTCCTGAAGCTGCAGCTCCAGAGGTTCACCACCCTCAACCTCCACCCCAGCAACACCGACATCAGCGTGGCCGTGGCAGGAATCCTGAATTTCTTTAACTGCACCACTGCCTGCCTCATCTGTGCCAAAGCTGAATGTGAGTCTTTGCCAGGCTGGGTTTGCCTGCCCCTCTGCTTCCTCTCCTTTGGGTTTGGTGCTTGCTGGAGAAGGTCCCAGAAGGTCTCAGAAGGTCCCAGAAGGTCCCTCTTGTTCTCTGGTCAGAGCAGCCTTTTCCATTCCAGAGGAGTTTCTCCACCCTGGTTCCCCATGGAGGTCTTTTTCAGAGTAAAGGGGATGGGAAGAGATTATCCTGCCTTCTGTTTGACCATCTGAAGAGCATCTTGCTTCCACAGATGGGGCTTTGAATAAGAAAAAAAAATTAAAATGCACAGGCCTGTTTCTGGAGATTATTTTTAGGCAAGTAAAGCACTTTGAATACGTTGTGCCCAAAGCCACGTGCAGTTTGCGGCCTAAAAGCAGGATTTGATTAATGGTCAGCACAGTGCACAACATCCCAGGCACTGCAGCAGCTCATCTGCTGGTGACTGTGCGTGTGGATGCTGGACTTTCCACCTCAGCAGGGCCACATCCACCTCAGCAGGGCCACATCCACCTCAGCAGGGCCATCTGCACCTCAGCAGGGCCACATCCACCTCAGCAGGGCCACATCCACCTCAGCAGGGCCATGTGCACCTCAGCAGGGCCATGTGCACCTCAGCAGGGCCACATCCACCTCAGCAGGGCCATCTCCACCTCAGCAGGGCCATCTCCACCTCAGCAGGGCCATCTCCACCTCAGCAGGGCCATCTCCTCCTCATCATGGCCACATCCACCCCTGCAGGGCCATCTCCACCCCTCCAGGGCCATCTCCACCCCTCCAGGGCCATCTCCACCCCTCCAGGGCCATCTCCACCCCTGCAGGGCCATCTCCTCCTCAGCATGGCCACATCCACTTCAGCGGAGCCATCTCCACCCCTGCAGAGCTCCTGGTGTGGCCGGGCCAGGCTCTGTGTGTCCTCTGCTGTCTCAGGTCACCGTGCAGCAGGTTTGGGGTGGTCACAGCAGCTCTGCTTGTAGTGCCCCGTGCCAGCTCCATCAGCTCTCCAACCAGCCTGGAGAGGGGCTTTGGAAGGGCAGGTGGGTGCAGGGAGAGCTTTGGGGATGCTGCTCTCAGTCTGGGCTGGGTGAAGGAAAGGCAGCGTCATTCCCACTTGGGCAGACTCCCCAGCAGCAGCTGCAGTGGGAAGGTTCCTGCCCAGGGACATGAGGAACAGGAGGGTCTTTACCTGTCCTTTGTGCTTTCTGTGCCCTGAGGGCTGCAGGCACTGGGCTGAGGTAAGTCAGTAAATCACCTTCAGTGAGCAGTGCTCACATTTACCTTGGGAAAGGCCCTGGCTCAAAATGATGCAATTAAAATCATGCAAATGCTCTCCAACATCACTCCCAGTGCCGGAATTTTTCATTGTCTCACCTTAACCTCAAGCAAGAATGGAAGCAAAGATAATTAGGTTTTCTCAGCTGCTGTGCAGGAGGCTCAGGGCTCTGCACCCCTGCCCTGCTCCCCACTCCCGGGCCAGAAGTCTCCCACTGGGATTAACATGATTAATATGATTTTTATTTAGCTGGATCTAACCCTCTTACCTGAAGCAATCCAATTTATTTCACTCTGATACTGCTGGATAACTCCATATTTAAGATGTGCTGAGTCCATCCCAGACCCAGGGAAGCAGTGGGGCAGGAGCCTGTCACCACCCAGCTCTTTGTGCTCAGCACGGACCTGATCTGTGCCAGGCTTGAAGCCCAACATGCCCTGACTGTAACAGAGCACAGACAAGGCTAAATTGAGCTTCATGTAGGAGCACAAACCCTGATTTTCCCTTAGAACATGCTCTGCTCCTAAGCACAGTCCTTAAACAACTAACTGGAGGCATTTCAGGCTCTTGGAAGGTTCCCTTGAGGCAGCTGAGGGGAGCATGAGAGCTGCCTGCTCATCAGTGAGGAAATGCTGTTTTGAGGGATGTTATTATTTAGATCCCAGGAGGGGCAAGCTGGAGCTGCTTTGGTTTAAATGTGAGGCTGTGTGATGGGACCCCTGGGCCCTACCCTGCCACACTCATCCTGTCACAGCCTTCCTCTGGGAACTGGCTGTGATTTCCCCTGGCAGAAGCAGAAAATGACCCTTAAAGCCAAAGAACTTGGGCCAGCCTAAGTGTAACGCTGTGGGGAATGTAAAATGTAATGCCATGAATAGAATGAGATTTGTGTGACTCGGTTTGGTGGCTAGAATGAGATTATCTGACTCAGTTTCTCTGTGATGTTCAAGAACTAGCGGGTTTGGGAACTGCTCTGGAAGGTTCTGTGTGATTCCACAGAAATCTTAACCCAAAAAGGCAAATAGAGGAGTGGTGGACTTTCTAGGAGCTTCTCTGATTGTCAGAGAGGAGGGAATAACACCCAGTGACCAGAGCACTGAGGTCCAAGGCCTTGTGCATCTCCTTGATCCCTTTTTTATTTTTTATTTTTTATTTTATTTTTTAAATTCAAACACCCAGGGAGATGTTTGAAGCAACAGTGTTGGGACTAAAAGCGAGGCTGGATGATGGGAATGTTCTCTTCCCAACCATCAGCAGGAGCACTGAACAGGGATGTGGCACTCCAGGAGAGCTCCAGCTCCTGCCTTTCCTCCTTCCCAGGAAGCAGCTCTGGTGCTGAGAGCTGGGGAGTGAGGCTGTTCCTGCCAGCTCCGGATGTTTGCATGAGGAAAAATCAAATAATCAAGGTCAGGACTTGCCACAGGCCAGCCTGAACCTCTCTCAGAGCTCCCCACGGGAGTGTTGAAGCAGCAGGTGCCTGTGCAGCCTCTCTGTCGCCACTTTAGTACTTCAAAGGTGCCAGGAGGAGTCTGCAAGCCTTTGCTGGGGTTCACATCCTCTGAAGTGCCAGTCTGGCAGCAGCAGCAGCAAGAGTCTCACATCCTCTCGGCATCAAACAAAGGGGAATCTCTGCACACAATAGAGACTTCCCTGCACACAGCAAGAGCAGCTGCAAGCAGGAGGCTTGATGAGGCTACAGGTAGGATCTAACATGCTGGAAATGATAATTTCTCCGAGCTGAAGGTGGAGATCAAATGATTCCTTTTTTTTTTTTTTTTTTTTTTTTTTTTTTTTTTCCTGGTTCTACTTCTTCCTCTCTGTGCCTGATGAGTTTTAGAAAAATTTTCCTGGGTTTCACAGCAGCAGAGTTGGTTGGGATGAGCTGAGAGTAAACTTGGTCGTGTCAGGACTGTAACTTGCAGCAGCCTGTGTGGCCCCCTGCAGATGTGGAACGAGGTGAGAATGAACCTTTCCACGTCCTCAAGGATCAAACGGAGGGCGTAGGTAAAATTTACTCTTCACTTGGGTTAGAAGACAAAAGAAGTGTTCAGGTGAGGTCCTTGTGTGCTGTAATCTGAGTGAATTCTCTGCCTGGTGAGGAAGGAAAAGAAGCTGATGTGACCCAGAAAAGTCCTGGCACAGTTGTTTTTATAACCCCTTGCTGTGCTCCTCCCTGTACCCAGAGAGGAGGTGAGAGGAAAGGGCACAGTCAGGAGCTCAGAGCAAACTCAGAGTGCTTTCAACCTCTCCCAGTGAACGAGAGGCTCCTCATCTCGGATGTGTCCCTTTCCTGCACTGCTTTGTTCCCTTGTGAAGTGCTGGGAGTCCTTGAGAGCAGAGCTCCAGCACTGATCCCATCCCGCTGTGTCCCTTCCCTGCCTCCTGACCTGCTGGGGAATGAGTGGATTCGTGCAGTCAAAAATAAGTCAGGTAAAGAGTAAAAATCTGACTTGAGGGTTAATTTGCCTCTCTACCAGCTGGGATGTGAGCCTGCTGATAGTTCTGTTTCTCCAGCTCAGCTTTCCCCCTCTTTTGGGGCTGTCTTCCTGTGGGGCTGGGGTGTGTGGCTGTGCTGTCTGTGTCTTGCTGATGATTCCATCTGCTGGTCCCTCTGATCAATCCAGCTTGGCAGGAGGTTATTTCTTGATGAAACTCAGCAGCTGGAGAGCAGAGAGGCTCTATCAAAGCTGTTTTCTTGACTAACAAAATCTGCAGCAGGAGTTTTGACATCTTATTAGGCTTCAAGGCAGCTGTGTTGGAGGAGCTCTTGACGTGCCCATCCTTATTTTTGTCACAGTTTTTTAATGTTGTTTTTTTTTCAGTGACCTCCAACCCTCAGCAGAGCTTCTCATCCCCTTGGAAGAGAGCAGCTACCCATTAGAGTGCTCCACAATCCCCCAAAAAGCTGCACCTTCCTGGGCACTCAATTTGGGAGCTGGAAATGCAAAAGCTGAGGGGGAGGAATAATCCTCCAGTAACCAGAGCAATCCCACACGCAGGGAGATAATGGAGACCTTGTTTGGACCATGTATTGAAGGTCTTATCTCTTCCCAAGAGGAGTTTGGGGCCACTTTCTTTTCCTGGAAAAGAGCTGGAGTAGCTCCATCACTTCTCCCTCTCTGCTGGACCAAGCAATGAGTCCTAAATACTTTCCATTTTCTTTTTCTGGGGAACAGCTGGAGTAACTCCACCATTTTTCATTCCCTGCTGGACCCAGAACTGGCCCCCAAATCCTTTCCTTCCCACTCCCCTTTTGTGGGGAACAGCTGGAACAACTCCATCATTTCTCATTCCCTGCTGGACCCAGGATTGAACCCCAAATTCTTCCACTCCCTTGTTCTGGGGAACAGCTGGAATAACTGCATCATTTCTCATTCCCTGCTGCACCAGGCACTGAGCCCCAAATCCTTTCCTTTGCAGTGCACAGACCCAGAACTCCAGGAGTGCATCCTGCCACAGGTCACTGTGTTCCATGGGAGAACCAAGCCTCAAATTAAAAGGGCTCTGTCCTTTCTCTCTCTTTTCTTCCAAGGCCTTTTAAACCTGGAGAAGCTGCTGCGGCAGTTCCTCATTTCCAAGGACACGCTGTCGGTGCGGATGCTGGATGACAGCCGGGACCCCACCCCGCTCCTGAAGGAGATCCGGGATGACAAGACAGCCACCATCATCGTCCATGCCAATGCCTCCATGTCCCACACCATCCTGCAGAAGGTCAGTGTCCATCCCCTGTCCCTGGGGATGCTGCTGCTCCCCCCAGCCAGCTCTTGTGGGCTGTTGTGTCCTGGTTTGGAAAGGCAGGTGTCTGCTGAAGGCAGGAGCCTCCCTTGGAATGGAGAATGCAAACCCCCTCCCTCTGAATTATTATAATTTTGGAATAAAGGGGCTCTCAGGCAAAGATATGGGAATAGGAATAACAGTTCTTTACTAGGAAAATTAAAATTAAAATGCAGTAGTACAAGAAAACCCCCAAACCCTGCCAGAGTGAGAGCCCAGCCTGAGCCTGTTGGTGCAGCCCAGC
>VZUI01083248.1:0-40087 GCA_013401135.1 Cettia cetti
CACTCACTCACTCACTCACTCACTCACTCACTCACTCACTCACTCACTCACTCACTCACTCACTCACTCACTCACTCTGCAGCTATCAAAGACTGGCCGTCTGAGATTAGTCCTGTTGCAGAGCCAGGACAAGCTTGGTGCAGCTTAGGAGTTAACCAAGATTAGTGACTAACAATGTATTGTAGGAATGCACTCCCACACCTGAGCAGGTGTTTCCAAATAGGGAAAAGGAGTTTCAGATTTACCCCTTACTTTTAAGAAGAAGCACCAGAACTTTCTGTCCTTCCTTTATTGTGATTGATCCAGTGCCAGTACAGGAGCACTGGTTGGGCTTTGGAAGTGTACCTCAAAACTTGTTGCCAATTTCATTGGACAAGGTGCCAAAAAGACCACCTAAACCATTAAGTATTTAAAAGACTGCACAGAACTGCTCAATTGTTGTTTTGAAGTGCCTTAGCCAGTGCAAGAGTCTTCTCTGCACTGTGTTTGACTTATATTTCTTTGTTTGATACTGGTTTTTTTGTCATTATTAAAACCTTTTCTTTTATGAAGCATGTCCAGAGAAGTTGTCTTGCTATTATTAAGCCACTCTGGGAGGCTGCAGGTCAACTCTCAGACTTCATAAATCTTCACGAGGCTCATTACACTCTCACCACATGTAAGACTATCAAAATGTACAAATGCAGGTCTCTTTGGGTGTTTTGTTTGCGTGCTTGGTACTTTTTCTCTCTATTCCATTTAAAATTGATTTATAAGTTGTATCTAGTATAGCCAAACTTTCTCAAAGGTAGCTTTAAAATTTTTCAAATATTTCAAAAAGGTCTTCCATTTTGGACTGGGGAAAGAGGAGAACCTTAGGATGTCCTTTCTCTTAGTCCTGTATGCTTTCATGATCTCTCCTGAAACGCTGTTGTATCAATGATAATATTGTTTCTGACATCTGCTACATAAGTGCATTGTTTTCTTAGAAGGGGCCAGTCAGTTGTGAAGTGTGGTAGAGAAAGGTCAGAGCAGAATTAAGGTTCTGATATTTTGCCATTAGCATGGTATAGAGCCAAAGTTTTTTGAAAATGACTTCTTTCTGCTGAAGCTGCATGTGGTCCCAGTAGAAGGGGTTTGAATAGGCCAAATTTCCCCAGCGAGTCATCCCCTCCAGAGAGTAGTGGCTGTTATGGCAAAGAGCAGATGTATTTGTGGGACAAATATGCTCTGGGGGTTCAGAGACCTGGTTTGTGTCCCAGGGATAACACAAGTGGTAAGCTTTGTAGCACATCATAATTTGTTCATGCCTTAACATTCCTCTCTAGGATCTTACGGTGCGTGGAAACACATCTTGCCTCCAGCCAGTACTCGGAATTTACCTTTAGGATTAGTGATAATTGTGGGGTGATATAGCAATGGCATTGCAGACTTCGGATATGAGCACGTGTGCATGGGGGTTTGTGTTGTCTGCACGTGCCTGTAAGGATTTAAGGAACTTCCACAGCCTTGGAACAAGCTGAGCATACAGTAAGGAAACAGACTTCTCACACACTATTTTCGGATTCAGTTTGCATATGTGTTTACTGCCATGCAACACTAGGTAGATGGTCCTTGTTTCTCTAATAAGGTCAAAGTGACTTTTTATTATCAAAAATAAAATATTAAAGAAAAGGCAAATATAAACAAACAAGCCTGCTTTTGCACAACCAATAAAAAATTACTTTCTCTTGCTATGGAACACAATATCTTGATAATGAAAATGGAAAAATATTTAGGGCTTTCTTAATGAAAGAATTAATTGCCTGATAACATTTTTGCAAAGTTGCAGTGGAGGAGTACAAAATGTACCATTTCTACATTTATCAAACTGCCTTCTGACCTGCATATAATAAAACTTAACCACAGTTATGAATACAAAAATAAATTCAAAAATGTGTAAAAACCAAATAGAATTCTGATCAGCTTTTACCAAATCTGGAATCCTTTCCTGTAAGTAGGGGTTTTTTTAGTTAATAGTGGAGCTATGTGAGAGTGTAGCTATATACCTGTCAGTTGTGTGCTGCACTGTATGATGTGTTTGACATATTCTATGAAGATGAAATGCGTTATACTTTGTCAGACTTCAGTGCAACAATACTGTTATATCAAATGTATAGTATAGCTATGGGATATAACTGGGTGTTAAGGCAGCAAAAGGAAGAGTGGAATTCAACTCTTACCAAGTTCTATCAACAGAATGCTGGTGGTAAAATGTTGGTGTTAGCAAGAGCAATGCATTAAAATAAAAAGCATAGTATGACCACTGTCTCAGCAGAAGTAAAATACAGTTTGGATGTTTATAAAGCTTTAAGAAATACTAGATATGAATAAAAAAACTTCACCTGAATTTTGCAACCCATGAAGCCCCTCTGTGATCTATCTCAACTAAATCCAATTGTTCACGATGCATGACCCTAAGTAATTTTTTTCTTTTTCTAGAGATTTTCTACATGCTTATAAAATAAAAATAAGTGAAATCATAACATACTGGGAATGAATACTTATTTTGGATTTTTTAGTATTTTGATCTCCAACTTGAAAACATGATCAAATGCATTTTATAGGTGCACTTGCCCCTATAAGAACAGTTGAATTAAAGATAGGGGTGATTAATAAAACAACAAAGGCATTTGTAGGCATGTCACATCATTGGCTAGATATTCAAGAGGGCCTTAATTATTACACACATGTGCTATTGAGGCTGTCTTGAGCAGGCAGTACTCCTCAGTGCACAAGCTCCCTGTCTGCAACTTTTCACTTCTCACATGATTCCCAAGGCTACTGATGATACCTGAGCTCTGCAGTGCTTTGTGTTTAGCTGTGCTGGATTTACAATGCGTTCTCCAAAGCTTCTGTTAGTTGAGAGAAGACATTCAGATTTTATAAAAGACTTTAACCACAATTACCCTTTACTTTAAATAGGACAGAAAATAGCTCTAGCGAAAATAATAAACATATGATTCTGCATTTAGCCTGTTAGAAAAGTGGTCAGCTTTTAGGAAATGAGTAAAAGTCTTCAGAGAGTCTTTTGTGCCAGTACATAATTTCTTCCCTGAATCATAGAATCAGAGAGTCATGTCTGCTTATTGATTACCTCTTTATTTTCTGTGTCCAAACACCCACAGGGCAAAGGACACTTTATTTTATAACCGTTACATATACCATTGTCTAAAGTTTCTCTAGTCAGCCTATTCAAGTAATTAAGTTCCTTCTTCACATGCTGGCTACCAGCCCACAAGGCATAATAAGATTGATTGACCTGCAGACCTGCACAGTCCAATCTATTGAAATGTCATTGAGCCCAGATAGTTCACCCTTCCAACCTAGACCTGCTAGTGTGCCTCATGTTAGTCCATTGACTGCCCTTTCCTCAATCCCAGAGAATATCTTTGAACAGAAATTAATCCCTTGAAGTCAGTTAAGCAACCAAGATCACACAGTTACACTAAGTGACATGTAATATTTCATAAAAATACCGTAAAAATGTTACCCTGTAGTCTCCAGCAGCTGACATTTGTTGGAATAATTTATGCCTAGGCTTCTAAAGGCATTCACTGGGAAGAGTTCTGTCCACATGAGATTTTAAACATATTTTGTCTAATCCATACATCTTTAAGCATTCCTTAAAGGCTCGAGGTTTGCCTGCAAGTCCATAATTTCTGCAGGATTTTGGTGTCCAGTCATAAGTAATGGGTTATTATAGTATATATTCAGTGAGAATATACTATAATATAGCAATGAGAAGTGGTTGTAGTCTTTTTCTTCTCATCATGTTTGTGTTGTGAAGAGGTCCAAAGTAACTTGCATTTCCAGGTTTTTTTGGGGTTGTGTTTTTTATGAACTTCCACTACATTTTTAAGTGTTAACATCCCTTCTGTCCCACCACATCACTTTTCCCAGTGCTCATTTTACCTCTTCATGAGACAATCAGGCAGCCAGCTTGCTGTGGAGGAGGATTAGTGAATGCCAAGGGCCTCTCTCAAAAGGGCATTCAAGAAAAGTAGTTCCATGGCTGTAGGATTTTAATTATTTTTGTGATCATATGAAACTTCGTTCTTTGTGACCCTCTTTGCAGAAAGGTGCGACGAGTGTAGCAAGACTAAACTGTGTAACATAATCTGGGTGACTTAAAATCACAAATACCCTGGACATCGAACATATGTTCCTTTTATAGAAATTGTCCCATGTGGAATTTTGCGTCAGAGGTAATTCAAAATGCTGAATAAGACCTATTAAGTGAAAGATCCCTTGTTGTAGCACCTGAAGATTGTGAAGCTGCCTGTTCTAAGATATCCACAACCCAATTTTATTTGGTTTGAAATTTTGGGAAGCTGTATCATCATATGATTCTGGTGCATATATAGGGAATCATGAGAATTAAAACACATATTCAAGGTTTTTATATTCTGAAGAAATCCTGGCTTCATTAAAATGAATAATAATATTTCTGGCATCAATGATGCCAGATTTCTTTCACTTTTTAGCAGGAAACATGGTGTTTAGATGTATTTGGAGCCTTTTTGCATAATATCCTCCTTGCAGAGGAAAAGATCCATTTTTAAATTTAAAAACACTGTCTGTAGGGACATCAAAAGTCCACATGGAAGGAAGCGAAGTATTTATCTGGGGTTTTTTTTTTGTTTTTGTTTTTTTTTTTTACTCTTGGCATACTGTGGAAAGTGGAAGGGATAAATACAAAGGGAGATTGACTTAGGTCACATCTTACTTTGATTTTGTACTATCTAGATGTGAGACACCAAATGTTTTTGGAATCAAAACTAGTCTTGTTCCATGCTGGGAGAAATATTACATAAATGAAATAAAATAATTCCCACTATTTCTATAAGTTTAAAAATCTGAATAATAAGATAAATGTTTTATTATATTTTCAAGGTTTTAATTTATGAAATACATATAGCAAAGAAGAAATGCTAAATTGAGAACACCTACTTTCTTTGACAACTGAGCCAAAGAAGATCTGTGGCAAAGGTTAGCTCTAGTTTTTCTGTTGGAATTATATGTGAAAAAGCCCCCACATTTTTACGTTTTCCTCTCAGCCGCTTTCTTCTCACAGTGGTCAGGCTGTTTTATCTCATCCTCAGTAGATCATGGAGAGAATCCAGGGCCACCCACGGGTTATTCTGAACTCAAGACAAAAGTAACTTATTTCGCTCCCAAAGAACCAACATTTCTAAAACTAATATTTATTGTTTCATTATTCAGGAATCAAGAAGTCTAAATGGGAAGTTCTCAACAGATAAAACTGAAACAAAGAAATAATGTGCTGCTACTCACGACTTTCCGTTTCAAAAGGGGAAAATGAACCAAATCAATGTTAAGAAAACTCTATAGGACTGGGAGCCCTAGCCTCTCCTTTTAGAGAGGAGAGACAAGGGTTTTGAAAGAAGAAAAGAAGAAAATTATATATTAACTCCCTTATGCAAGGCTCCACGAGGGCAATGTCTCTTGGAACTTGTGAGAAATAAAAAGAAATATACTATATAGATACAAATCACCAGCTTGGAGAATTGTAGGAGAAGAGAATACAGGTGACTTCATCCCTGATAGGTAACAGCTGTGTTAATTATCCAATTCAGCCTCACCCCAATGAGTCACAGCTGTAGCCAATAAAGATCAGTGTGATAAAAGGGAGTGTGTTGGTTGCTGAGGGGACTTATGACGGGAGAAGAACTTGAGGGAGGAAGAATGAGAAGATCATAAAGAGGCAGGATCCTGGGCAGAAAGAATCACTGCTGTGAGGTCAGTCTGGGTCTGCAGTTGTAGCCTGTTGTTGGAACCTGCAGTCACAGTCCAGCTGGGTAAAAGCCTGCATTCAGAATCTGCAAACCAATACCTGCAGTTAGAGTTTAGCAGGAAATAACCAGCAGTCAGAGGCTGCAAGGGAAGCCTACAGTAGGAGCTTGCTGCAGCCAGAGTCAGTGAATGGTTGGAGTCAGGATGGCTGAGCTGTAAAGAGGAGTAAACCAGGACCTTTTTCATGCTGTGGTAAACAAGAAGTCTGTCTGGCTCATTTCTACCTCATAACAAGAGGACTGCTGAAACAGAGAATAACCTTCATGAATTACTGCATCATGGTTTTTGTCCTCATCCATTAAATAAATGGATCCACTCTCTTTTTGTGAAAAGAGAGTGTAGTATAGGAGAGAAAATAAGTAGGGGTAAAGGTAACAAGGAACAGTCATATAATTTTCTGACATATCCAGCAACAACATATTGTCAAGTAGCAGGGCTACATGGAATATAAGCATGAATATAGATGTTTGTTCTTGTTGCTAATTCTTGTTGCTCTTAGTTCAAGACTGGAATTTAAAAGCATGACAGCTCCATACCTCAACATAGGTCGCCTTCTCCTGCAAAGCAAAGCAATGTACTGTTTATGCAGTATGCTGATGTTGATTTGTCTTTGTATTGCTTGGTAGGTCCAGAAATAACTAGTATGAATCAAAAGCAGATGGCAGCTAATCCAGTTTCTAGAAATACTTGTCTTCTGAGAAATGGAGAAATAGAGGTGATATGCACTGCAGGCTACCTGTTTTGTACAGAACGCTAATTGTATAATCACTTAAAGATAATTTAATCCCCTGTCTGCTCTTCTGTTAAGACTTGGCTTTTAATTTGGAATGGCAAGGGAAATGTGTTGGAACAAAAGGCAATCTCACCCCAAAGGCCTCATAGTGTGCAGTGCCATTGCCCAAGTATGGACCGCTTGTTGATGCAGACAGACCTCTGTGGGACATTTTGATGCTGATTCATGAGCCTTCAAACATCATCTCTCACTTTTTCTTGCATTTGCGTCAGTTTCTAGCATTGGTGGTGCTCTGGGTACAGAACCAGGGGCTTTCATGTGTGAAAGTCCCATCAAGCAGCTGTACCAGGCCAAACAAACAGCTGCATCTCCTTGCATTCATTCAGCGATTTGAGCCAGAAACTCAGGTATGTCACATTCTGCCAGGCTATGCAGCTGCCCCGACAGGAAAGGTTTGTTGCTAACACCTGACAATGCGTACCACTATTTGGCAGCAAGGTGAATGTGGCTGATACTACTCTTAGGGGTCTGAGGCAAGGCTCAAAGCTGATCTTGGGCCCTCCTAAGGTGATTCTGGGGACATGATGCTAGATGAGACAGACTAAGAGCAGCACATGGCACATAAACACTGAGAAACAAACAACCTGAGGGCCAGGTCATCAGCTGGAGCAAGAGGTGTTGCTCTATTAACTTCAAAGGAGATTTTCAGATTTATAAGGTGGGAGCTAATATTTAAATCCTGGTATGTCCTGAATATTACAATGCAGGGGTAGAAAGAGGTCCTATCCATGCATTCTTGGACCTGAGACTAAAGTTGCAAGGGTAGCTGAAGCATGGAGTCTTACAGCAGCAAACCCAGGAGAAGAGAATCCTCTTGCTCAGAGACTGCTGCAAGACAGTTGATTTAGGGAAGGTGCTGTACCTGACTTGAGTTTGCATCTTTAATACATATCTTTCAATTAAAACCTGAGCGAGGCTAACAGAAAGGTATGAGGTACAAACTGAAAGTTATAATGTTAGATTTATCTTGGTTATGTAATACATCTACTAGATGAATAATGCTTCAGATACTTTTAAGAAAGTTTGATTAATTAAGCAGCCTAATGCTACTGTTTCTTGTAAGTCTAATTTTGTTGCAGAGCTAATAGGAGAAGAGTAGAGAACTGAGATATTGTCTCACATCTTAGCTAAATTACAAATCAATTACAAGTGCAACATGCAACTAAAACCCACACAACTGATCTGCAATTATGGAAGCAAACACTTCTAATTGTATAATGATACGTAAATTATGTGGTACAGTGACATTCACTTGTTATGCTCAAGGATACAAGTAGAAAAAACTTATATCAAATATATAATTTTAGTGTACAGCTGGACACAGAGCTGAGAGTTAATAAGTCCTTAATTAGTATCAAACTGAGCTATTATTGCTTCTGACATTAAAAATTGAACACTTGCAAACACTTATCAGTCATTACTTTTCTTTCTGCACTCTCCCAACCCAGTAGTCTTCAGAGTACTTTAAATATAATTATCACTAAGTGCAACTCAAACACCTACTATTCTTATTGTATTTTTAACCAAAAATAGTGCTTAATTTTGCCTCCTGCTTGTGTGCACATTTCTATAGTTCTGCTTTCAAACAATGTAATTTCTCAATAAGCAGCCTCCTCTGCTTTGTGCTATTGGTCTTCATCCATGACATCAGCAAGAGGCCCTGTACAAAAACCTATTGTATTAAGAAAATGATAATAATGCCCCAAACACTGAATATTTCCCACAAACTGTTTTTCTTTAGTCTAATGATAGTATCAGTCTTCCTACAATTTTGTTGGAAGCCAAAAATAACAGTTTCTCACTGAGATATCTTGGTGGTCTAAAGCTCCTGAATGTGTAGGCAAATTTGGCTATGATTATAGAAAGAGAGCAGATTTTAATAAAGGTAAGTAGTATGTTGTCATTGCAGCAAAAAATATATTTTGGAAAATAAATGCTGGAAATAGACAGTGCTAACAGCACCAGAAAAACAATTTAAAAGTAAAATCTTGAGGACTGTGAGAACTCCTGTGACAGAAAGTTTGTTAACCTTTTCCTTCTGATCCGCAAACAAACCTAATTTTTTCAGTATTCTCTTGCAGATCGTCCTGTGAGAAGACATCCTGTGTCCTGACTGGGAGGAAATAATTGCTAACTGCATCGAACAAAACAATTCTTCCACTGCAATGTTCTAATTGATCAAGTAATGAATTAGATGTAGAATCAAAGAAGCTGTGGAGAATTCAAATGAGCTGTTTCTCAACTGGATTCAAAATCATCAACAGCTGAATGTGTTATTCCAAGTGCATAGGCATGGAGCCCTTAGCACATAAATTCTTGAGGGCTAGTTGGTGCTTCAAGATATTGGTGTCCCCTTCAGAGCCAGAAGTTCTGCAGTCACCTGAAGAGGTGAATGGTTTACTGAATCTGTGAAGTGAGGCTTACTGAATCTGTGAAGTGAGGGAATAAATTTAATGAAGGGGTATACTGGTTAAGAATATCTTCTGTTTGTCCATTTCTGCCAGATTTGCCATAAATCCCTGGCAGGTGTTGGAGCTTGCCTTGCCAGCATGTAACAGCATCTAGCAAAATAAACAGGATTTATCTGACCATAGAGGTAAACGGTGTCTTACCTTCTCTCAGGATTCAGCGGCACTTACCTGATGCCCAGTGACCCTGTTTGTACCTAGCGAGGTGTTTGATGGCTAGGTGGAAAGAACAGATAAACTGAATGTACCAGATAATTTTCCTATGGTGAGTCATTGTCACACAGAGAATGGTTGCTTTTTAGCTCAAAGCAAGGTGCTGGTACCGGTGGGATCACTCAAAATATATATTGCTTTGTGAAAGGAATCAGCATCTGGCTCTGTTCTAACTAACATAACCCATAAAGAAATGTCTGTCATGAAACAAACAAATGTGCTTAGAAAACTGAAGTCAAATTCTGGTCAAACCTATGAAACCCTATTAGCTTTGGCAGAGATATGTGGGAGTGAGTGAAAATTAACTCAGGGTCTTTGCTGCAAAGAGTTCAGATACTTGAGTGGAATTATGGATAAATTTAGCTCCAGCTTAAGTAGTATGCAATTCTGTTATGTAAAGCAGAAAAGGGTTCAGCCTTTTGTTGAGAAATAACTGCACATGAACACCCACCTGTTACTACCAAACTCTAAACAGAACTGTGTTTTGTCAATGTTTTAATTCACGTGTGCTGCTGTGATGTACAACAGCATTCCACTCAAACTGTTACTATAGTTAATGAGAAGACTGCTGTGATTTTATGTTTGATTTGGGAAACTTCTCCATGAATAGTAGTACCAATGGTTTGGGAGAAAGTAGTATTGTCTGATGCTGTGCATTAGGAACCTGGCCAGCTGGAGAAGCTTTGAGGCAGTCTGAGTAGGAGAGTGAAGTAGTTTAATTAGTCTGGAACATAAAGACAGTCTGAGTCAACAATGCTATCGTAATTTCTGTTGTATTTTTATTGTATGTCATTGAAATCTGGAGGAAAGCAAAGACAAATATTCCCTAAGGAACAGATGCTGCTGTCACTCTTGATATGAAGCCTCTACAGGCTTCTTAGATGTTTTCAGTTAAAAGAATTGACAGAATAGCGATTTGCTCTGTCCCTGCTCTGTGCATGGTGATAGGAAACAGAAGAGTAAATACCAGACATCTCTTACAGAGGAAATTATGCTGATTCAGATGCATGGCTTCTGAATTATGAATAAAAAACTTAATGATGTTGAAATCACAGGTAATTTTTTGCCCTTGCCTCTATCACAAGCAGTAGTGTCCACTCAATTCAGCATTCCACTTGGGCTGAATGTGTGGATATTTGAAAGAAGTAATGGAACAATTTAACATGAAATGCATTTCAGAACACATGCTTCTATAATATGACACTGGGGAACTCTGCCTTATAGGATGGTATGAGTGAGTGGGAAACTGTCTTTGATAACGTATTCTGTAAAGAAGGGGCAAGTCTGAATTATAAGTCTGGGAAACTCAGAAAATAACCAAAACATTTCATGTTGTACTGAAATAGGCTGGAGTGAATAGAAGCTTATGAGGATGATAGGGAGTGAGGAGATCACAGCGGCAGCAGATGGCATGAAAACCAAAACTTTATAAAAAATGTCACTGCATTAAAAACAATGATAGATATAATAGTTAATAAATGAGCAGTCAAAATGGAGAGATAAATCACAGCTTTTACTTACCATAAAGTTCATGTGTATATTTTTTAGTGTGTCTCGCTAATAAAATTCATCAAACTTTGGTGTTGCAAAATATAAGAAAAAAAAGAAAAAAGAATCTTATAGGAAAGATATGGAGGCATTTTCCTTAAGGTGATTCAGTAACTGTAGGAAGCTGCCCTTGACATTTAGAGAGGTTACTGCTGTTGCAGCAGTGAGGATGAGCTACCATTGGAATTTGCCTTAGACAATATTAAGAACTACACATCTTTCTGTGCTAAAAGATTGAATGAGGTTCTCAGATGAAAGGAAGGTCTTATGTATATATCAATTATGTCATAATAGTGTAGTTTTAGATGCTAGCCTACCAGCTTGCCTCATGCTTCTTGCTACAGCTGTATCAGATTTGTCTCAGAAATGTGCCACTTTTCTTGACAAACTTTGTGTGCCTTAGATAAGACATGCAGTGGTTTCCTCATGTTTGCAAACACTAGCTGTATCTAATCATGCAAGAAACACTGATTCTCTGCTACCCTGGGATAATCACATACATCTCAGCTTTTGTGATGAATTATGTGCTTGCTGTAACATATATCATGTCCTTTCCCTAGATCAGTTTGTGCATTAATGGCCACACAGACTGCTCTTTATGTACGTCTTCCTTCTCAAGGAGTCTGTGGAGAGGCTTTGTAGTCCCACATCTGTTTTTACACATTCTTCTCTTTCATACTCAAGAACATATGCAGAAAAAAAAAGGTGAAAAAAGGAAAAGAAATCATGTTTTATCTATTTCTCCCTCCTTCTTCGCTCTTTTCCACCTACCCCATTTTGTTAAGATTTAGAATTGTTCCCATTTAAATGATCCAGCAGTCAATCATGTTCTGGGACTTTTATATGCAAATGTCTTATGGATTCACTTCTTCATCCTGCTCAGATTATGTAAACAGACCAAAAACTCATTTCTGCAGGTAAAAGTGATGTTTTTGAATACGTATTTTTCTATAAAACAAAGAATTTACCTGAGAGGTAGTGGACTTCTGCCCTATGAGCTCACCTTGGACAATGGGCATGAGTTCAGGACAGAAGGCATTCAGGCAATGTGATGGCATGTTGTTATGCCACAATTGATTCCTCCTTAGCAATATTGTAGATGTGCCTAACCTTTCTTTATTGAAATAATTTCTAGATGAAATGCCAAGGACATTTTGGTTTCTGATTTCTTCCATAGCCTCAGAATATATATAGATTTTCTCTTAAAAAATATTATTTTTTCCATTAAGAAAATCCCAGTCATATTTATTTGTAGGTGTCAGCATGCAGCTGAGATTGACTTCAAATCCATTAAAAACAATGAAGACTGTAGAGTGTTTTTTGGTACACAGGCTCCAACTTCATCAGCGGTAGTGTATGCAAGAGAAGTATGTCTCTTCAGATGTAGCTATATTTGCAAGAAGACAAAGGTTTTTACCCAACCTTTTATTTCAAAACTATAAACAGTTACGAATGGCTCCCCAGATCAACATGCCTATGGATGTCATTCTTCAGTGGATCACGCAACTCTGTTCACAGATGTACACATATTTCTTCATTAAGCAGACTGTGTCTAAAAGCCAAGCATTTCCATGCTTGGTTGCCAAGGATTTGGCTAGAAACGGCTTAATAACATGATTGCGCAATGTTGGGAAAAAAAACCCAAACAGCAGAAGGACTGAAATCCTTTTTTTTGGCAATTTCTGCTTTTTTAACAATGTCCTTTCCGTAAGCATAGTCTTTCAATTGAATGCTAAGCATTTATTAATATGACCATCTTTCCTGCTTTTTTGCTTTTTCAGATGGCATTTAATCATGTATTCAAATGTGTTTATCCATATAGTAGCTAGTAATGGCACTTGATGATGAAGGATTCTTGAATTAACAAAGACAAGGTAAAACCCGTGAATCTTGACAGAAGAGCAGTGGTGGGAAATATGTTAGTATAACTGAGTTTGCTCCTGTATAAGGGAGAAAAAAGCATTTGGAAGGCAAGCAAAGTAGTTTGTTGGGATTTTTTTTTCATTGATATGAAAACATAAATTAATAGGCAAATATAAACTGTATAATGCACCCATCCCCACCCCTCCTATTCTTGACTTGATAATTTAGTCAAAACAGAAATGCTGTTTATGTGATTTTACTACTGATCTGAAAGAATTAAAATGAAGAATTGAAATGCAACTTGAAAGAAACTGCATCTTTTGCCACAATGCAATTATGTTAATAGACTTCCACAGACTTAAATAGCTTTCCTAAGAAATTGTGCCAAGCAGAAAAGAGAAGAACCAGAATTACTATTTGTTAGAGATATCTTTGCCTGTTGTTTTTAATGGGAAAGGTGTTCAAGTAATTTTGTCAATTTCACAGAAAAAGAAGTAACAAAATATTTTTGTTGATATTTAATTGTGCAGCTCTCAAAATCACAATCCCCATTTTGTGGCCCCTCCAATGAGAACAATAAAAATTGCCTTTTTGTTATCAAGCTCACCTATGCTCTATGAATCTAGACTTTAACAGCACATTGAAAAATCAGTGAAGAGCTGCAAATATTTTGCTCCATACTTACCTTTCTAACAGTAAGATTTGAGGACAACTATTTTTTAAAGTGGTAGTGGTATAGCTTCCTTTTTATAATGAAACATTACTAGATAGGATTTCTATCAACAAACTGTTATTATTTGAGCCAACAACCAGATTTGAAGTCATGTGAATATTTAAATGCAAGTTTGAAAACAAAACGGCCATTTGGGCCTCCCAAGAAATAGTTGAAGGAAGAAGGCTTGTCAGTGGAGTGTATGCTACATGCAGGATTTCCAGGTGTGTCAGTGTAACTGTGGTTTATGTTACAGAGAGGTAGCTCTGGCTTGTTGGCTAGTGCAGATTGATCTACCTCCACCCACAGCCCTCAAGCTGTTGTTGTTGGACATGAGAGACTCCAAATATTTCAGAAGGCAAATAGCATAAAGAAGGCTTTATTGTCTAATTCTTAGTACCTTTTATAAGGTGTTCCAATACAGACTTAACATGATTGGTAAAAAGGAATGACGTCTCTCTAGTCCTATTGGTGGAACCAGAGAAACACAAACACACAACTGCACAGATTTGTTTTGAGAAAAAACCAGTTTTTTACAGAGATTGCTCTGAGAGAGGAGCACCCCTGAGAAATCTTCCCTTGGAAAGAAATTCACAGCCACTAGCAGGCTAAAATCTTTCTCAGACTCAGAAATCAGGCCAACACTCAAGCTCCACCTAGGCAAATCCAAAAGAAAATAGAGCAGGACAGTTAAAAAAGTCAGGTACTTCCAGAGGAAACTGGCATTTTATGTACATTGCTAAGTTACATTTGAAAATATTTTTTCTTCCTCTACTGAATCCCACAGTCCCTAATCCAAAGGTCAAGAGTGGTTTCTCCACTGAGCTCTGACACTTTTAATTCAGAACTTAGATGTGATCTGGCAAAAAGTTGTATGAGTCTTAAGGCCATCTGCCATGCTTATATTCAGGTTAGTAAATAGAAAATATGGGATTAGAAAACATGAAGGCTTTTATTAGAGGGGATAGAGTGTAGAAAGAATTTTTGATTTTGGAGATTGACTTTTAATCGATTGATCCTAAGACATGTAGAGATTTGTCTTGGGCTTCGTGTAGCTTTACACTCAAAATGTTTACAAACACGTATTTTTGTTTAAAATAACATGTTTATTTATTTAAATGCATATGTTTGTATAATATATACTTAATATAATAATGAAAATCTATTTTAATATGTACATATATATTTTTATTCTAAAAATCTGCGAACAAGTTTGCTTGTTCTTAAAACCAGTCAAAATTAAGACCAGTAACTGAAAATGTAGTATGGGGACTAAAAAGTGGTAATCTTCTTCAAAGAATCAAGAGCACTATAAAGTCTTGGAAAAAAAATTACATTCAGAGAAAACTCTGTGCCATCATTGGGGATGAATGCTACACAGCATGGAGCACAGTAGTATGACACAGACACTCCATAGCTCCCACAGGCAGTTTAGATGGCTCACAAGCAGCAAGGCTGGAGGCTGTGCCTGAGGAAGGATTAATCCTGGATAGATACAAGATCTGAGGTATGCTCACAGAGGCCACGCACTGAACCTGTTTCCACAAATCAACATGCTTTTAAAGCATCCCATGGAACACAATATCTTAACCTACATGTATTCTTAGCTGACAGCAATTTTGAGTTCAATGGATATCATAACTTAGACCTTTTGTATGGAATTTTTAATGTATATCCAAATATATTTTTCTCGTTGAAACCAAAGCTAAAATCTCTGTTCAGTGAAGTCATATGCATGTCTATATTCGCACGATACACCACTAAGGATTTGACAAAAATAAATATGAAACAAGTGAATCTTAACTCTCTATCCTATACTCAGAAAACGTTCCTCTTTGCTAAAGGGAAGTACTTCAATCATGGGTTCTGAATTACTTACAAAATAATATTTATCTATTCCCAAGCTAGGTATACTATTTCCTCATAGCCTGAAAAAGCATTGGAAAATTAAAAATATTGTGACTGGGCTGGAAAACAGCTGTGAGAAAATGGATTTTGCCAAGGCAGGGTCATAACAGCTTACTAAACTTCAGTAGTCAGGAGGTCTTTTTTTTGCAAGCTATATAATGACTGTTCCACACAGTATTTAAGAGTCAGCTTTACTGGAACAGTTCATAAAACACAACCTGAAAAGAAGGTTGTGCCTTGTCCTCTTGAGTAAAATTGAACTTTGAAATGTAGTTGAAGATATGGCCACCTGGTATCAGTAAGACCATAATGTCTGGTACCAGTATACTGACTCACACTCTCAACATGTTCTGTATATTGGTGTGCCAGGTAATCAAAAGAGAGATAATACAGAAAAAATGGCCCACAGTTGTGACTCAAAAATGCCAATGCCCTAATATGATGTGATATTGCTATTCAAAATGAGTTCCAAATACGTTTGTTTTTGAATTAGAAAAAGTTGACCATCCTTGAAAAGTTCTTCAACCATCTTATTTTTGCTTTATTCTGGAAAGGAAATTTTTGACTGTGTGCAAAACTGTAACTCAGTTTTTTGCTCTAAATCTCCACCAGAGATATGACTCTCTGAAGAGAGTTTAGAAATTAATCTGTAAGTGGGACAATTTCATTTACATCCTTCTCATTTCAGTATTCCTGAAGATACTCTGTATCAATTACTTAAAAAACTCAATTAGCATAAACAATGCTAATTTAATATTATAAGCAACTAATTAAGACATCTGTTCAAAACAATTTTGACAAATGAGCCTAACAAGCTCACTAGCATTCTCACCAAATCTGTTAATCTGTGAATGTCAGAGGTGGGGGTGGTTTAAGCAACTTAGGCAGATGGCCAGTTGTTTTACCAGGCTGAAAATATTAAGAGTACCAAAACCTGGTTAAAGTGAAGGACTTGTCAAAACAGAAGCTGCTCTCAAATTTTCAGAAATGTGCCAATGGAAGGCAGTGGAGAATCAGTCCTTCCATCTGCACATGTATAAATATTGTCTCATCTGGTGCTCCCAGGAATTTGGGAGAGTTATTTGAAATTGTTAAACTAATACTACAAGGTGCTTCACTCTTTAGCAGACAAGCACTTACATTAAGAGCATTTTTACCTGTTTTCAAGTGTAAAACTGAGGAAGAGTTTTGGGCTGTAAACATCCTGCAATGATTGTTCCACGATGCCATGACATTATGTTTGTCACAACCTTGCCTCTACACTGGCATTGCTATTCCCATTCCGGAGGGTTATGACTTTCCAAGCAATATGTATGACAACGCAAAGAGAAGCATGAATTCCTGCAAGGGACTTGCGGCTCTCACTTTAGCCTTTAGACTTTTAAATTAAGGAAGGTGTCACTGAAGCCAACTGGGTGAAGGAGAAATTTTAGATAGATATTACTGCCCATGGCATTTGTGCTCAAAAAACTTCAAACACTGCAATTACTGTTTTCAGAAGTAAAAAATGCAGTCTACTTTTGGTCAAGTAGGACTTTAATTCAGCTTATCACTTGCTTAGTCTTTTTTCCAGTACTATCATTATTATTAGCCATTAAGTCGTCCTTTCTTAATCCTATACTCTTTGTAAGAAATAATATACATATATATATATAGATATATAATGTGTCCTGAACATTTAAAACACAATTTAAACAGAATAATAGGAACAATAAAATGTTTCCAGGACATTGATAATGATTTATTTTCTAATTGCCTTGTTCTTTATCTCAGACAATAAATGAACTCTTCTACTTAAAACAGACTTCAAGAAACACAAACCAAAAGCAGCAGAGTAAAAAACCACTTACAAAACTTGAAATGGGTGATGACAGATCACAGGCCCCAGTTTAATTGCATCTGTATCTACTATCAGTTACGTTAATGGAAATATGGAAAAATTAACTCTGAGGTCAAATGTTGTTCATTTTCACAGGAACAAAACCCCTCTGGTATATAATATAGCTGCCTACACCACAGATGTTTTCAAGACAGTGTTGCATGAGCTATAGGGGCAATATGAAATATCCCCCTTTTCTATAAATCATGTTTTTACAGTTCAGAAGAAATTATAAATAAAATAGAAATGGTGGCAAACTTTTCTGAAGATGGCATATGGCCTGAGAAGAACTGGAAAGTACATAGTATTTTAATGCAGAGAGCGAGACTTTTGAGGATGTTTGCATTATTTGTTGTCCACTCTCAACTCTTAGGTTGCACAGCACCTACAGGTTTTCAGTTGTGTCCAGGAGAAAAGAAGAAGTCTTTTTAGAGGCATTGTTATTCACACTTGGTGAAGGAACAGGTGAACAACTGTCCAATGGATTTTTCTCTTACTTTCTAGGTATTTTTTGACAAAAATATCTCTTTGGAAAGCCTAATTCTTTCTGAAGCACAGAAGTTCCCAGACTGCACATAATGGGGGCTCAGTCCATTCTCATTTCTGAAAAGAATGCTTTTAAGTGCCCACAGGGTAGGACTGGAAATGGAACACTTGAGATTTGCTCAGTAATCCTGCTGCTAAACACAAATTAGAAATAAGTATGATGGCATAAACTACAATTAGTATGTAGTGAATGTATTTGGGTTTTTTTTGCCAATGTTCAATCTTGCATTGGTTGTATAAATTTCTGTCCCCTTTACTTGCATGGTAGATTAAAGTGTCCAGGAAAATGGAGGTATTGTAAATCATTAAGTATGAGAAAACATTATTAAAGCAATTATGAACACAATATTTAAATGGTTATAGAGAGATTAATGATGCAATAGTTTTCAATATTCTTTAATTTTATTATTAGCAGACCTTAGCTGTACATTCCAAAGGAAAATTTAGCTGTTTGGTTTTTTTAAATAAAAGAATAATATTTATTTTAATAAATTACATTTATACACAATTATTTAAAGACAAAATCCCCAGTGACAATGTTCTATTAAGCTGCTCTCAATAACAGTTTCCATATACGAATATTATTGTTTGTTTTCAAGAGATGTTATTCATACTTACCCTTGACATAATCTTTTTCTGGTTAAATATCTTTGAGGTTTTACCTTCAATGATTCACATATATTCAACTCTGTGACTAAATTCTGCTCAGTGCTTTGCTAATCACTGTCATACAATCTGTTTACTTTATCAGTTCAAATTTGCTGAAAATCTAATTGGAGATGTTGTGATAGTATTATGTTTTTGAGATGGCAATTTTAATTAAGAAGCCTTTTTTTTCCTAAGGCTTTGCAGTTCTGGTTCTTGACATGAAGTACTAGATGAGAATGTTCTTTACTTCTGAAAAGAAATTTAAATCCTGTTATACCTGTTGAACAATGAGAAGATACTTTAGTCCTTTAAGACATGTTTTGACAAAGCACCTCTTGTAAAAGCAATATGCCTTGTGAAATGGCACAGAGCAAAGCCAGAGGAACTTGGCTTCCCATGTACATTCCATACCTGTACTATATTATACAGACAGAAAAAAAAAAAATCCAGAAATATTTCTTATTGCAAGGATATGTGGACTGGTTGTTTCAAAATTTAAAAAGAAAATGAAAAGGAGAGCAAGTCAGATAAAAGAGAAATAATGTCTTTTTTTTTTTTTTAAAGTGACATGCTAATGAAAAGAAACCACAGGAAAATAGTTTCCTTTTAATTTTTATTCTGTTCCTTTTTTATGATTTGTACTTATGTCACATAAGTGTAAAATGAGCTATTGGGAGCCACACTTTATAGAAGAGGAGAAAGAGGTTTTCACTTGAAATTACCTCATACAATGCATTCAAAATGTTTTTACCCAGCAGTTCAGGCAAAAATAATAACACAAATAAAGTTGTAGTTACAGAGAACAATAACTTGGTGATTTTGTCTAGAGCTTCCACATCATGATGGCTCAAATACATTGCTCCTTCTTGCATCTTGGGATATAAATGAGCCAAGTTTTGCTATGGGTGGGTTTTTCTTACATTACATGTTTCATGTGTATCCCTGTCCATAGACAACAATCAATCTTTAATGTGATTCATTCACATGGGAATACAATGAAGAATGGATTGGCTTCAGTTTAAGAAAAAAGGAATGGAATCATAAAAGTTATTAGCAGAAAAAAAACCCCAGCTTAATAGCTTGCAGATTCATCTGCTTTGCTGAGCTGGAAAATTAAGGTCTGGAACAGGGTTCAATAGATCCCTTCAGAACATGGAATCACTCAGAGTGATCAAGTTTGTGGTAGGGGTCTTCCAAGCCAGAGAAGAATCTCAAATGGATCTGGGTGGAGCTTTTCAAAACTGTGAAACACAAAGAACTTTAATTTTTGCAAAATGTTCCCACAGAAGTTTCTGGGATATGGATTTTCTGCATAATCAAGCATGGTACAGATACACATCAGAAACAGAAGCATAATCACATATTTCATTAGTTTTCAATGAATTGACTTGCATATTGCCTTTGATGTAGACTCACTTCCATTTCAGCTGCAGCCCTATGAAACAAGTATTTCTCAAATCTGTGCATAAAGAGGTTCCATACCTCAGTGTCTCCACTCCCTTTCTTTTAGCGTTTGAGGTCCTTTTATTTCCCACCTTCCCTAAACTGTTGGAATCACTTTTTTTTTTTTTTTTTTTTAAGAAACCTTCTGATTTTTTTTTTCCTTTTAATTCGGAAGTGGGAGTCTGAATGCTGCAGAAATACTGCAATGAAAAATGTTCAAAACTTGTAACAGTTCCTCTGTACTGGTTGATATGGAGGATGACATGAAAACAGTCTGGTTCTTACCAGCAGGAAAGTCTGATGAGTAACAAATACCCTTAAGACATTAATTAAACAAATATTGCATGGCTAACTATAGAGGCAGAACTCTCCCACTAATATGGTTTTAATGCCACAAAGTCAATAATATTTCAGGGCTTCACTTCCAGTGAAGGATATCTCAATAGATATAGGAAGCAGACATAATAAAATTTATCTAATAATAGATAAATACATCTAATTAGGTAGTGTTTAGATTACTGAAGTAGCCTAACAAGAAATACGCTGAAAATAGCTTTTGTCATGGGCAAACTCTTGTATTCTGCATCAGAAATGACAAAAATATTAGTGTAAACAAAATCATCATCATTATGATCCAAAATATTATTATACACGTGGAAGTATTTGGAGTTTAAAAACTCCATAACAGTGAGTAAAAAGTAATTTTCAGCAAGGCTGGAGCCATCTGAGGGGAATAGGTTTTGCATGTTCTTGACTGTGGTACACCCTTTGGGGTAAAGCACAACAGAGGCTTGAAGGATATTGAGCCACTGATTTTGTTACCAGTGTATCCATTCAGTTGCCAACTGTATCATGTAAAAGTAGTTTATAGGAAAGTGATGTGTTTTTTCCACTTTTGCATTGAAGAGTTGTATTTGCAGAATTATCAGCATAGCACATATCCACTTCCACAAGTCACATAAATTATATTAAAATGAACAATGAATATGACTTTTTTTTGTATAAAAGCTATAGGTAAGACAATTTCATTCATTCCAAAACAACCACTGGGAAAATGTAAAACCTTTTTAAAAACAGGGTATTCCTTGGTAAGATTATAATGTTCTGCTGAAAATACTTGTGCACACTGTGGATGACCCATTAAAGCTTCTACTGCTGCAGGATATCAGGCATGCAGCTTTCTCAGAACAGCTCCAAGAAAACTAACCTTTTACTAAGAAAATAACATTTAATTAATACTAGCAAAGAAAGCAACTTGCAAATTGCTTTGCAAACATTGAAAGATCAAAGTAATGAATATTAAGAGATCAATTCAGATAAATGCACTACTTGGTTCTATTATGGCCTTCTTCCCAAGCAAGGATCCTTTATTAGAAACCGAGGATCACAGGCGATTCCCAGGTAAGGTAAGAATGACATTTAGAATAACGTGCTGTGCGTGTAGCTGCTGAGTGTTAAACAGATGGGTAGGTGTCTGAGTTATTAATCCTGTCCCTGAGTCAAGCTGTGACATGACTCTTGAAGACAAGTGCCTGAGTCTTAAAGAAATGCAGGTTCTATATAGAGTTTTATGGTCAGAGCATTTGGCTAGAAATACAGAAATCTTTGTTGAATACTTCCTTATTGACTCAACAAATTTAAACCTACACCACTTATTCAAAATTTTCCAGACATTATTGTAGGTCTGAGACAGAACATGATGCTGCAACCTGGTAGATCGGGCACTAGACTTTAAAAGTGAATGATCTGGCGGCAGCAATGACTGACTCCTTAAAGAACTGGAAAATCTCTAAAACCTGCTAAAAAAGGAAGGCCTCTCCAGAAACTGTCCTAGGCACTAAATTGCTCCAGCTTAGCTGTTTTTCCATAATTTCCTATTAATTTTCTAATCATATTCAAATAAATAAAAACAAAACCCACACCTTTGAAACTGGCTAAATAATCAACTCTGTTAGAATTTCACAGCTCTTCATGATGAAGAAATGTCACATTTTAAAAGATGCAGTTACATGCTGAGATGAACTTGGAAGCTGAATGTGTAGTAGATACGCTCTGACAATGTCTCTCAAGTAGATTTCCTTGGAGAACATATGCAGGAAATTACATACTTTTGAATTCTAGTCTAGCTGTATAAGCAAGGTGTGATCCAAGCATTGTGAACTGCTCAGCTATGACAATTGTAGGCATCTCTGGAATTTAGTTTTAAAGTGTGACTCAGCTTGGTATTTTGTATGCCAGCACAGTGAGGATTTTTTTTTTTTTTTGTGCCGTTAGGACTTGATCTCCAAACTGCATTGCAGACTAGTTACCTCACTCTTGTCATACTTTTGCCCCTTGTAGGATTGTTTTTGGAGACATTACTGCACAATAGGAAGGAGGGAAGATTTATGTTGTAGATTAAGAGTAAACTTAGAAGTGGACAAGGTTGCATGTAAAGATATTTTACATGGCAAATTTTCTTTTTGGATTTTAAGGTATCTAGATAGCAGGAAGTTTCTTCTAATCCAGATTAAACATTTATTGTGCTTTTGTATAGACAGCAGGAAAATACTGTAGGCAGTACAAAAAGGGCATTGTTCCTAGGTTATATTCATTGTTTTGTTAGAGCACGTCTCCAGATAATTTTCTTCCTTTCAATTACAAATCTGGCATGTTTCAGAGACATGGAATGTACAATAATTATAGTGATCAAGTAGTAGAATGTTTGAATGTGTGCCTGAAATATATGGGTAATTGGTATAAAATGGGAAAATATTTGATTAAATGCCCTGAGACACTCCCCTTCACATCTTAAAGAGGAAATTGTGGTGTGGAGAGTTCATGCAAATACTACCTGGTGTGATGCCCTTGGCTCATATCTGTTACATACGGTTACAGTAATTCACTGACTGAGTTTCCTCAGTAACAACTGCTTTCCAAGCTTTAGCAAAATAAATGAATATAAGAACCTATATTTCTACTGCAAGTGTCAATCTGTTGTTCAGCTTATTTTTGCAGATGATTTGTGCTCTTAGAGCTGTAAGAATACCTTCATATTTGTGAGTGGCTTATCAAATTAACCATCTGGACCTAGCTGACTTTATTTTCTCCATTAGTCATCATATGCTCCTTTAGCTTAATTTTAACCTATTTTGAAATATCTATATTTTGAGATTATTCGGTTTGTCGTATTTAACAATTAAGACTTAATTGATTATTCTGAATAACGTTGTTTTCCTGGTCCTGACATTGCAATCTGCCCTTAGGAGAAAGACAGAAGGAAGAGAAGGCAGACTAAAAGAATTCCCTAAAGTCAGGCAGAAGGATACTTCACTGGTTAAAGGCTTCAGGTGTACAATTTTCTAATTCTATGTCTTTCCAAGAAGACATGTCTAGAATTACTTATTTCAGTACTTTCCAAACATTTTAAGTTACATCAGGAGGGTTAGATAATTCCTGCAAAATAACTCTGAAAAGTTCTGTTTATGTTAATATCTTCTTAACTCTCTTTCTTCCGAAAATGAAGATTCCTGAGGGAGAATTTCACTGAGGAATGCTAATAATAATTGCATAGAAAATGCCTTGTGTTTTCTGAAGCTGTGCTGAAATTTTATGAGAAATTATGAGTCACATTTATTTCTTAAACTACTCTTATTTCTAATCCTCAAACTGTAAAATGAAATCACATTTTCCCCAAATGATAAAAAACCAAAAATATTATTCTCTCTTCCTTTTTGCCAGGTGGATTTTTTGTATGAGACTAATGGCCAGTTCTCTATTTTCCCATTCTTTCCAGACCACACCAACAGTACATAGTTTGCTATCTGTGCTTGTTTTTGTTTTTTGTTTTGTTGTTGTTGGGTGGCGGGGTGGGGTTTTTTTGGTTTTTTGGTGTTTTTTTTTTTCCTCCAGGGTGTTCTGTTGTTTGCAAATGAAAAGGACAAAGGTTTTGTGCACACAGCATGACTATTCAGGAGGGTGCAGCACAGCCTCATTTTGAACTTGCCACTAGCAGGTTAGATGAAGAAATCTGTGACCTATCAAAATGCACCTGACAGCAGATTGTGCCTGCTCTGAAAGCTGATTCCTGCAAGGCCTTGATATTAAATCCAGGAAGGTATAGTGACAAGTTACGACTCTGTCATGAAGACACCTATCTCCATGAGATGTCAGAAAAACCTGTGAATAAAAAAACCCCAATAAATGTCACTCTGTTATCAGATAATACCATATCTAAAGCAAACACTGAAAATGGTACATAGCTTACTGGTTATTTGTCTGCCTTGAGACTTACTTCAGTCCACAGAAAGCCAGAAGAATATAGTCAAAGTGAAGAGGCAAACACAAGATATTCAATATCCTGGTAAAAGGAGACAATGGAATAAAGAAACAGATATATGAAAGTTAAGTGGTCAGATTATATTCAGTGGGGGGAAAAGGTTTTGAAGGATAGGATCAGCTAAGTTCCAGAAATAAAAAACTATAGTAGTTATAACCAGACAGTGGGAGGTTCAGGGCTGGGGTGATAACAGACAGCAGCAGAGACTGAAAGGTGATAAAACTGAACGGATTAAATAGGATTAAGAGAGATATAAATAAATTAAGTCCATTGAAACCCTCTGTTGTTTCTGAACAACTTTTGTGCTGTTCAAATAAAGTTTATGGCAAGAAATACCCCTGACAAAACTGACTTAATCAAGGGACCCTTTGCTGTCTTATCGCAACTTTGATTTTTTGTTTTTTTGGCAAAGCATCTACAGATAATTTTCCCATCAAATGGGTAAGATTTATGTATATATTCTATGTTGATGATCTATTAGTTGTAGTAGAATCTACTGGTAGATTCTAGTAGTGAGATCAATCTCAACTAATCTGTCCATCTAGTGGCTAACAACGCTACAATTCTATATTTATGATCTAGTAGACCATCTCAAATAATTTTATGTGGTTGAACCAGCATGTATTTAAAGTCAGTGTCCTGTCAAAGTCATTCGAGAGAGACTAGAGCCTCCAAAGTGCAGTTCATCTACTTAGTTCCACAAGTAAGGAATCTAGTAAAACAATTTTTAAGTGCCTGAAGTTAGGCGAGAGGAGTATCACCTGAAGTGCCCCAGAAAGACTAAACAAAGTAACATAATTCTACTATTATCAGTGGAATTATTTATCAACAAAAACTCTTGATGGTTTAATTTCAGGCTACAGACCCAAATCTGTATTTGTGGCCTCTGTCCTTTATGAATTACAAGTGTTCTGTGAAAGGTGCTGGAGAAGCTAAATGCTATCCCACCATTAAGGATAATAATAGGATAAGTTAGAAGAAGCATAGAGAAAATTAGTGACAAACTCTGGGATGTCTGTCTTTTATTAATAACAGGTATGAATTGCTGCAGCTGTGAGGGAAAATAGTTACCCGACAGTCAACCCCAGAATAATCTACAGTCTGGGAAGCGTGGCCTCAGGATTTGCCTACTGATTGCTTCACAAGAAACACTTTATCTGATTGGTGCTATTTCACATCCTCAAAGCAGACTATGTCCAATAAATTTGCTTTCTTATTATATTATTATGTGTCAAACACCATAGAATGGAATACACTGGCAGGCATAGGAAAGCATAGTGGCAAGGATTTCAGCAAATTATCACACATTTTTCAAAGCCAGCCTCAAGTAGCCTTTCTTGCTATTTCACGATTCCTAAAACTTTTTTTCGTGCCCATATTTAGTACTCACTTAACCAGGACATACCATGAATAAATATGACATCCAAGAAGCTAAGTTACAATAGCCTTTTAAAAAAAGGAAGTAAAAATTACAAAAATCACGATAAATTGATATTTCTTCAAATTGTAAAAAGTTTATGATCTGAAGCTTGAAAAATTTATACATCTCTAGGGTATTAAGAAGGATTTAATAACTTTCTAGTCCTTTGATAACAGCTTTAGTTTTCCCTGAAATTTGGAGATAGTTGCAAATTTTTTATCTGATCAGTTAAGGTCATTGCTTTGAAATTTAAATCCAGCTTGCTATTGGATATATTATATTTTACTTGCTTATTACAAAAATAATAGTTCAGCCATCCAAAGAAAAGCCTGGATTGCTGTTCCAATCTGTTCCAATCTCCTAATAAAGCAACTTCAGAGTTTTATCTGTTTTACTGGAATGAAAAAAAGCCTACAAAGGTACAATTTTAAACCTGAATAAAGGAGACTGATATTATATAGGAACATTGATTTGTTATGAGGAATAGGTAATAAAAGATTGCATTCTAAACTCATAATTTGTGAATTAAGAGGGAAAGATACAGCAGATATTGATCTCTGCACAGAGGTAAACAGCTGTTGCAAATACAAATTACTGTTTCACAACATGAAAGGTGTCCCAAGGAGCTCCATTTGGTATCAATATAAAACCAACAAAACTTCTACTGAACTAGATAAGCCTTAGAAAACAGGTGTCTTTAAGTAGTATTGAAGTCAGAAAACCAGCTGCTTGGGCACCAAAGCTGATGCAGGACTTGAGAAAGGGAAAAGCATCTGTCTTTAAGTACAGTCTTATCTGGGTTTGGCAAAGGGCAGGCTCGCTGCCAGTAAACCCACTCCACAGAGATGGGGAATAGGGCAGGTAGAACAAATCTCTCACGTTCTCCTGTACTTCTCCAGATTGCTACCATGAGCAACAACTTTTTGTGCTACCCTAACAGCTAGAATCATTAGGACAGGGGTCAAATGGCGCAGCCAGGTCCCAAAACTGTGCTGCATCCCCTTGGCATTGTTTGGCAATATGTTGTTCGTACTAAAGGAGAGTTTTAGCAGCCCTGCTCCCAGGTTGCTGCTGTTTAAGCATTCTGTTACCATCTTGTGTGGAGTTTGTGTAATCCATCAAGCCAAGAAGGAAAGTGCATACGTACATAAAGGATTCTGTTTGACTGAATGAGGATTTCCTACATCAGATGAAATACTACTGTGCCTGTGTGGAAAAGCATCAAATCTCTGGAATCTTTATTGACTGGTCTTTTTGTTATTTTGTCTGGTCACCAAGGGACTGGTAATTTGTACTACCCTTCCCCCCTTCTTACACAGGTCACTTTTCTCTTTGTCTTCTCTGTTTAATTCCCTGTGCTCAGATTTCCTTCTGCTTAGGTTATTTTCTCTTCAGTAAACCTCTGTTCTTACAACTGACTGCATATATATGTCTGCATTCTTTATGAATCAGGTTGAAATTAATAGTGTGTTGGCTGGTCTACTTGTATGCCATGCTTTCCTCTTCATGTTCATGTGACCAGTCTGATGAAAACTACTGATAACAGGGACTGTCTGTGATGATGTTTTTACACTTTGTGAGCACTACTTTTCAGTTGGTCCCTGGAAATACATATTACATTTAATATAGTATCTAATGGTGTGTCCCCTAATTTATATAATTAATAATTCTATGCTTAGAGGAATACTAATGTTGAATAAAAAAATCCAAATTGTGAAAAAGCAAGAAAACCATAAGGCTGTAATACTTTAAAATAGTAATCCAATAAAGGGCTAGCAGGAATATATTGAAATGAAAGATTTTTCAGGAAGAAATATATTTTAAGGCAGTTACAGCAAATTATGTTTGTCAAAATACATATATTGTCAATATTTTAGTAAAATGTATATATATGAAATATTGCATAGAAACCAAGCCTTTTCAAAATGCTGTTTTATGAAGAAAAGCCACTAAAGAGTAGTCAAATGCCACTGACAGTAGTATGTGCCTATTATTAAAGATGCTTCAGAAAAATAAGAATCCATTTGAATGTCATTGTTACCAAATATGTATCTTGCATACAAGCTGCCCTAAATGCAATGGAGAGCAATGATGTTTACAAAGCCCTGCAGCAAGTATGCACATTGTAATGGCTTAATGCCTTCACCTGTTGAATTCTCACATGAAGTAGAGAAATCACTTTTTCTGTGTACCTTTCAGGTATAAAATGAAAGATTTTGCAACCTGTTAAGGACTTTTGAGGTGACTGAGTTTGAGCAGGGATGTGAATCTGAGTTTCCTAACTTACTGATGAGTGCTCTGTCAGTTTATGTGCTCTACAAATTAACCCATCATGTACTCTGCAGGTCAAATTATCATTTGCAATCTTATTTAGGCAAAGCAAACATTTTCTGATGAATGAAACACATTTGTCTTTCATAAGATGAAGAAACTTTCTGTGAGAAGTTTTCTCATGAAGGACACAAGATGCCTGTGCAGGTACCTGGGACCATTGTTTTTTCCTCAGCCAAGGACAGTTTGGCAGATGGGGTGAGATGCCTGCAACATGAAACATGCAGGGAATAAGATTAGACTGAATTGTAACCTTCCATTTGTATTACGAATATGGTTTCTATTTTTGTCTCTTTGGTAATTCCCTTAGCAGGAAAACACAGTGGGGAAGTAGATCTCTGTGTGGAAAAACACAGCAACTTCTTGAGACTGACAGATCTGATAGGAGGCAGGGCAGTCCTTGACAGCTAAGAGGTTGAAGTCTTCCTTATTGAACAACCATTCTTCTGCAGAGGAATACTCTGCATTTCTCACCCATGAGGTCATTGCTTTGAATGCCTGCTTTTGAGAGGAACTAGGTTGGATACAGGGAGAGTGGAAACTGGTCATCAAAATGTTTGCCTGGAAAAAAACCTGACCTGCTAACTCCAGGTGACAAAGAAATCTTTGGATTTTGAGACAGGCTGTAACTAAATTATGGATTATTTGATTATTTAGTATTTATATATTTTATGGAAATGTTTGGTCAAAACTCTGGGAAATCTTCATAGGAACAAGTAAGATTTATAAGGTACATGTCAAGGATTATCAAAAAGAACACTGCTTTCCTTGAAAGTGGCTCAATCTTTGTGTAGCAGAAGTGAGGATGATGGGAGAAGTGGTGATGTCTGATAGCCAACTAAGGTAACTTAAAAGAGATAGGGGAAGAGGAAGGGGAAATAGAGGGAAGGTGAAAATTGGAGGAGATTAAAAAAAGAATAATTTGAACACAGAAAATAGGTTTTGCAAATGAAAAATAAAAGAAAGGAAGAATGGGATTAAGAGCAGAAGTGAAACAGACGAATAAGAAGGAGAAAAAGCCTGTGAGGCTAGAACACTACTATGCAGTACACTAGGATTAAAAAATAATCTGTTTCAAACTGTCATTAATTTTGATAAAATATTAGGGTATTTGTGAGTCAGGCTTCAAAAAACTGACTGGTAACATATGTCTTTTAGAAGTCTGTAGCACTCAACAGCAGCATGTTACGTGCTGTGGAGGTTTATGCACGTTTCTAGGATCGTGATCACTTCCCCCATGTCAGAGATTCTGATTCAGCTATGCTAAGTATGATTCAGCTGTGCTATGTATAAAACTTAAGGAAAAAAACTACTAACATAAAAAATGTGGTATGAGAAAAAAATCTAGTGTCATAAAAATTGGACCACTCTCTGAAATTTTATCGTAGAGAGAAATTTTCGTCCACCTTGTCTGTTCTTAAGCTTAGCTAGTTCTATTCCTGAAGAATCTTGAGCTCTTTGATGACATAGCCTTCAAAAGGAATACAAGTGAAAATTTCTTTTTCTTAAAGTGAAATTTCACACCCATGGTGTCCCTATGAATCATCTTAAAAATAAATATAAGCACTACATTTTTATCTCATTGGCTGTGATTTTGAATATAGAATATCATAGCTGTCAAGACTTTGGGATAAAAGAGCTATTGAGAAGGTCAACAGTTTGGATGTGGTGTTAGTACAGCTTTCCAAGTAGGTGTGCAGCAGGTACAAGAACTAAGACAAGTGTGACCAGTGTTGGAGTCAGAACTAGAAACAGTGCAGAGAGGAAGGTCAAAATAGGGGTCTGGAAAGAGGAGGAACCTGTTGGTGATTTTCAGGAGGTCACACTTCAGGGCTGATGGCTGTGCAGCCTTAGGGATGTAATGTACCCCAGAACTTATACACTCGGAGCTGGGATAACCATTCCTAGGAGCTGTGAACAGTTTCTCTTAAGTTGCGATAAACCACAACAATGTGACGTGTGCCAAAGGTCACCACTAGTTTATTTAATCAGAAATTTGTCATAGGTTCCTGCAGGTAGGCAGTAAAAGACAACCAAATGGAAAATCAGTGTCACCTTTTCTTTGTATGTTGTTGCCTGATGATAGCTGCTTAACCTAATGAGAACTGAACCTAATGCTTATTCAGATCTTGTATCTTTTGGCAGAAAACTGCTCTACATTAAAATTACTTGTCAACTATTGACCTATGAGTTATATTTTAGGCCTTTTCATTTTCTAGTTGTTAGTGATGATTCAGTTTAAGTTTTATGAATAGGAACCTAAAGAGAGAAGCAGATATCCCAAATCTTGAATTCCAAGGCTGTTCTATAATTTTTTAACAAAAAAAATCACCTTGTGATAAACCTGCGGTATGATTTTAGTTTTAGGGGAAAAAAACCTCCAAAAACCACCCAAACCCATAAAAAAACCAAACCAACAACAACAACAACAAAAAAAAAAATAAAAAAATCAAGATTTGTGCAAAAAACTCAGTTGTATGTAACCTAAAATGAAATTAAAAAAAGAAAGTATTCATAAAGTAGCTCATAAAGTATCTTGCTGCCTGGTATGTAATGTATGCAATTCCTTCATTACTGCTACATCTATACATTTCTTTGCCAGAAGGCAGAAGGTTTTTTCTGAGGAAGCATGTTTAGGCACTGAATCTTTGCTTTGAAGGGACCTTTTGAGGTCTTAGGAAGCAGTTTTACATTAGCTGTGGTACTATCTTAGCTGTGAAATGCAGTAATAGTGCAATTTTAATTGGCCTTTGAGAATGGTAGTTTTCAAATGGTAATCTACAAGACTTAAAATCCTAAAAAACCCAAGGGCTGCTATTTTAATTACAATGACGTCTTGCTTGAAGAATTGATACAATCTAAGTGTTTGTCTAGTTCATGTGACTAAGCAATCAGAAAATTGTCCCTCTTACAGTTTGCTTTTTGTGTGGGAATCATGAATATTTTAAGAGCCACTAAAAGTGGCTGCATAGGAACAAGGAAGAGGAAAAAAAAATCTCTTTTCATTGCTAATACCTATAACCCCTTTTTATGATGTCAAGAACTTCAACAATGATGGCCAACAAATAGAAATATTTCTTTGTAATTGCTTCTGCTTCCGATATGAACTATGTTCTACACATATGAAAAAGATATTTTACATGCTGTAAAAATGGGCAAGAAATTTAGAGGTCTAGACATGATAAACTGCAAGGAGTATGATAGGGGTTTTTTTGCCTCAATGCAACTGCAGAAATCTCAGAAATATTTCATAAATATGCAAAAACCCCCACAATATAGAAAAATAAGTTACTCCTTAGACAATACAATATTACTGCGTTGCAATAATCTAATTATCCAGAACTGAAAAAAGTTGTTTAGTCAGAATGAATGAGTGTTGAACAAAATACTGTATATTTTTACGAGCTGAAAAAGAATCACAGCCTCATATTGCAGCTGACAGAAATGAAAATAGAGAAAAAGAAGCTGAGTGAAGCTCCAACACAGTTCAGTTTTCACCACACTGACAGCTTTAGTACCTATAAACAGGTGAAAGAACAACCTTTTTTAGTGCAAGAAACGAAAACTATACCACCAGTAAATAAATGGGGGATTTTAGAAATTAAATGACAATTTTATTTAATTCAAATAGCTATTAGAAGATATCATCTATATGTATACAAAGAACAATCATCCCTCAATTAAAATCTCTTGAGAGATATTATTAGGTAGAATTGAGCTCAAAAAGGCTTCTCTTAAATACAAAGCAGGTTTATAATATATACAAAAATCTCTCTACAAACACAAATGTAGTGGATATTAAAGAAGACATGAGGGTTTTCGAAGGCATTTCTATCTCTACATAGTACATAGCAAACATAACACAACAAGGAAAAGCTGTTTTTTTTTCCCCCAGAAATTCTGTCCTTTTTTGTAGTTAGGCTTTGAATATTGTTGGTATTTTTTTAGCATTTCAAACTTGAACGAACCCAAGCTATACCTGGTTTTAAGTTATAAAAATGATCTTGTTTTAGTTGCATGCTAATCATTTTGTGTGGAAGTCGGCAATGTTAAAGTTATTGATTTAAATAGCAGTATTCAAAGGCAGTACAATTTGCAAACACTTCCAGTAGCTAAGGTAGGACTTGAAAATAATGTTGCAAGCTATAATGAAAAATTCCAGTTTCTCTCACTTCTTATAATGTTTTCACATTTTGCATTCTTGATGCAGACTAAAAAACATTATGCAGGTTTTATAATACAATCACTATCTTGCCAGGAAGTATAGTACCATCATTTTACAGCAGAGCTTTTATAGTGTACTATAGTAACTTTTTTAGTTTTTTTCCAGCAATGTTTTACAAACATTCCCACCTGCATATTAGGTCAAGGTATATAACTGCAGCAGAAACTTTCCAAATAAAAGCAGAATACATGGCTGGCTGAGCAACAGGTATAAGTACCTGTCTCATGCAATTAGAACAAGACAGCAAACACTTGCATCCATTTTCTGCTTTGTTTAATTTAGTAGGAGACAATGGCACACCAAGATGAAATCTGAGGAAGAAGTCTGGTTTAGGCTAGTGCTTACTTCTATTTGGTACAAGACAAAAGAGCAACTCAGGACCAAATCTTATTCAGGTGTGCTCACAGCTGTAGCTCTTTACAGACCACTAATTTCTTGAGTAGTAAGCCCTTGCAGAAGCAGATAGACCCATTCGCCCTCCAGAAATATGTAATTCATATTGTCTGGCAAACTGCACAAAACCTGAAATGAGCACCTTTTACTCCTTCTACACATCCATTTTTCATTGGTATTTGCCCAGGCTGGGTATTTTAAAACTAATGCAGCAGACCTGCTGACTCTCATGTCACAAAGTTGCTGAAGTTCAGTGATTTAAAAGAAGTATTTGTAGAAGACTTTGCTGTAGAATCAACCAGGAGGCTCACTCAACGCATTGCTTAGCCCCCCAGTAAGAAAGCAAGTACCAGAAGCTACTCCTGAGTTATCCTCTCCTGAAGGGAGTGAGCTTGGCCCTGTAAGTTGCCGTATGCCAGTCATAAAATGTTATGCCTTTTGGGGTCATAACCTTTGTTCTATACATTTGAGATAATATCTTTTTTTTTTCCTTATCTTTGGGATAATTTCTTTTGTTTTGCTGCGTTCAGCACAAATCTGAACCTTGCTGGGAGAATGTGACTTACCTTTGAAGCCGCAGAGGAAGAAGTTCAGGGAATGCAGTAAAGGACAGTGAACACAGGAGTATTTTACTGAATGCACTGTTTCTGTAGGAGCCCACAGCACTGAAAATGCAGTCCATGCTCTCAGTCAGGCTAAGGAACATTCAAAGGAGCATTCCATTTGGGTGCCCAGACTAGTGCTTCAGACAGGAGAAGGAAGCGAAAAACCCCACAAACAAGTAAACTTGGCTGACTCAAACAAACAAATCCTTAAGTCCTAGATAAAATAGTGGATCTTTTTGTCTGAATACAGAAATTACAGCTGGCTGTATCTGTTACTACTGGCTGCATTTGGCAGTGGTGGTAGTGGTTTCTGTAAGGCAACAGCCACTGCTGTGAATTCAGAAGGGGCTCACATTACGGAAAGTGGGAATGTCTGCTCTCAGCGAATTAACTGTGTAGGAGCTATGATTTGTTAAACTGGGTTCAGCATAAAGAAAAAAATTAATTTGCTTAAACCATTGTCAGAAAAAAACCCGTGAAATTGATTAAGCTTTAAACAAATGTAGGCTTGAAGTGTACAGTTTGTAAAGCAGTCTATTGTGAGAATATTGGAATATTGGTGAATATTGGAAAACTGCAAACTGTTCATATTTGTGTTTGCTTGTACTTCATTTATATTTCTTTTGTAGCGCTTTCCCCCAATTCTTTGCTGGCTCAAATAACTAATAAAATACTGCTTTGTGATAATATTTTTTTTCAGCAGCCATTGCAAAATACTTTGGGAAAATTAATGGTGATTTATGTGTGTAATATCTGTAGGTTTCTATGTAGTAATGTTTTCTTCTATCACAGAATAGAAACAAAACTTCTGCAATTGTATATAAAAAGATTCAGTAAATACTTTAAAAAAAATCCCATCCCCCATCCATTTTAGGTAAATATTTACCTTGTTTAGCAGAAAATTCAGTTAGGATAAAACACTTAATATTATTTTTCACAAAATGATCAACCTGTTTGAGTGCATTTATCTACACCAGTGCAGGGTTTTTTTTCCACTGGCTGCATGGCTGACACTCATTTCCCATAGTTATACTTAAGTAGACACTTAAATAATGTTGCACAGCCTGTAGTGGCTGTTAAGTCCAAGATAAGCTCAGTCTTTCATGGGTATCACTGAATCACAACAGATTTTTTGGTTTTGAGCCGAACCTTGGTGAAAGTTTAAGAGGAAAGCAAGCTCACAGTCAGAGAGAGCATTAAACTCTACTTGCTACCTTCCTCTGTAGGAAGACACTTCTACAAGGAGCATCTGTCTCTCGCAGGGTGCTTCTGGAATTCATTCCTCGTAGACTCTCAGTACACATACAACAACGTTGTCAATCATGAAGATCAGTTTTGTTAGTTAGGCAAAGCAACAAAAGTAGGTGTAATGACTGGTGATTCCATTACAGGTCACAACATACGGTGAAAAGCACAAAGGATTCTACCCTGATCTATACCTACATGGGTCTCTGTCCTGTGCCTGAATGAAATCAGTGATACAAAATTCTACTTGACAAATGGCTGACTATATTTGACAGATCCTTTATCCAAACACTAGATAGCATCACAGTGTTTGGAGATTAGTATACTGTAGCCTGGCAGCAGCAGCGTGCTTGGAAGAGTAGTAGGATTATTGTTTCACGTAGCTCAAAGAAACATATTTTTTTCAATAGACCTGATGAGGGGGAAACCACTCCAAAAAGAAAGAATGAAGAAAATCATTACTTTAATGGCTCTAGTCCTATTAGACAGAGAAGAAATCAAAAGTGACTCACTAGTGCTCTCTATGAAGACTGAAACTGATAATGGCAGGTAATCTATCACATAATTCCTCAGCAAAAGTATTCCTTAGTATAGCTATTCCTCAGATTAGAGAAACCTGTGAATCACAGAAAATGGACAGCAACATTTATTTTTAGAAATGAGAGAAAAGATTTTCAGGAAAGATGAGGAGAAACCTTAGCAGGCTGGAATGAAGGACTTAGTGGTTCCCCCTGCTCAAGGTTTCCTTGAACCTAAAATTGATACTGATTGACAATACACATGTAAACCCACTCAAGTAGAAGTTATTCTTCAATGTGCAGACTGACACAGCTTCATACATCTAGTATGCTTCATCAGGCCTTTCCTGGCCTTGATATTAATTTTCATTTCTTATTTCTTCAACCACTAATTAAAACTGAAGGATTACGTGAAAATATTGTCAAATCCCAGAGAAACCAGCCAGTCTGATTTCACTTAAACATGAAAAAGAAGCTTTCAAATTTTGTTAATAAACTCAGGCTTTTTGCTTTCTGTGCACACACTCTTTACTGAAGGGACAAAGCAAAGGTAATCTTTGGAGTTTGGATCATTAGTGCCTGTCTTCATTGAAAGACTGCTTGCAAAGCTCATGCCGCTTTCTTCTCCTTATGCTGCAGAATAAGGCAATCCATGTTGGCTATTCCACTTCTGGATCAATGCCCCTTGTTGACCCTTCTGCTCACCAGCCTCCACCCCCAGATCTGTAAACTAACTGTATCTGTGCTGAATGGCTGATTCAAGCCCTCACAGCAGGGGTGGAATGTGATTAACAACTCATGAAAGCAGATCATCAACGTGGTTTTACTGGAGGGGCAAATTTGTTGAATATTTATGGAGCATAACTTGAGCCAATTGTTCAGAAGCTCCAAGATACAAGCCTCTTGAAGACTGTAAGGGAAAATGGCTGTCTTAAACTGGGAAAGGTCCCTCAAAGTAAAATATTTAGCTGTTTTCGACTTAAAAAAAATACAACTGTGCTGCAGTTCCTACAGCTGCAAACAACTTTAGAAATAGTTAAGGCAGACCAGTGTATATAGAGTGAAATCATAGGCCACAAAAATTTCTTATGTTTTATATCCTGAGGGTAGCTGCATAAACACAGTAATGCTTTGCAATTATGCAATGCCTTTGAGCTGAGGATCCCAAAATGTTTTACAAAAGTGGGTAAGAATTAAGCTTTTGAAAGACTTACCAACAGCAGCAGGGAGTCTTCTACGTGGAGCGATGTGATCAAACTGATTATTTTTCTGTGATTCTGTGACTAAAATGAAAAAAAAAAAAAAAGTACCAGAAGGTTCATTTGTGTCAATAAAAGACAATTTTTTTATTTCCTTCATGAAGATGAAGGTCACAAAATTATTTTTTTTCCACCTAAATAAAAACGTTCTCTTATTTTGGAACTCAAACACCTTTTATAATGTATCTTTTATTTAAAATGTTTTAATGACAAATAAGTAATGTTTTATTCTTTGAAATAGGGACATGATTGATGATTTTTATCTCATTTTGAGGTCTCTTGATTTGGATAGAAAATTCATTAAATATTTCTGCTCTTCTCCTCTCTAATTAATGAAGCTCAGTTCCACTCTGCTCCCATTTATGTCACTAATAGTTCTGCATCCTGAATTTGCAGCAGTAATTGGTCCTACTGTGTGATGATTGATGTAACAATTCAATCTGAAAGCAGTGTTGTGATGCCTGAAATACGCTTAATTGCATTCCAAGCCAAGCCAAGAAGGGGATGCATGGAGTTTCAAGGCGAGCAGTAACTCCAGCTATTAAGAAGCTATGAGTAATGCTAATAGTAAAGGCTAACCGTATTGTGAATCATTCTTAATGTAAAATGAAATATCGGAAATAATCCTTGCTACTATTCTTAAAGTCTGAAACAAATCAAACAATATGAGAGGAAAAAAGCCATGAAAACTTTGACTGAATTGTATTTCATTAATATGTTGAAAATTTTAGAGTTTTTTACAATAGCTGTGAGTAGATGGGAAACTGGGAAAAAAAAAAAAAAAGAAAAAAGGGAAAACAAACTCTCTGGTTCACCAGTTTCCAGGAAACCATTATGGTTGGCCTAGAAAAACCTCAGGCACGTAAGTTTGGCCATTCTTCTATTGTACTCTGAGAGGGCAGCGTGTGCTTGGCTCTGGCTGTAGCTTCCTCCACTTAGGGCAACAATTGACAGGGCCCTGGAAATTAATATAGCATCAAACATTTGTGAACTGAAGCTCCTAATTTTAATTAAGCCTCTTCTAATGCTAAATAAATTGACATCATCTAGGATATCGCTTTTGATGGCTTATAATCAAGTAAGGTATTTGGCCATAGAGACCTGTCCACAAGTTATCCCCTCTAGACTTGAGTTTTGGAATAATTAAAGACATTAGTGTTAGGGAATCAATCACAGCTTTTGCTGGGGTCTAGTGACAAATGGAGGAGTTCATTTCTCAACAAAAATTTTAGATAATGATTTGACAGTAATGAGTATCAAATATGGGAAACACCTCAAAGGATGAAGAAAGGAAAGACCCTTAACAAAGGAGCTGTCTGAAACATGGCAAGTTTTCTACTCGGGTAGTAATATGTGAACTAACACACATGCAGATGTAACTATAAACACAGCCACACACTCTATTTGGACCCTGATTAGATTTTCATATGCATAATGAGATCTCAAAAAAATTTCTCCAAACTGAACACCTTTTAGTGCAAAGAGAGGAAGCAGGAAAAAATACATTAAAATTAAGCTCTAATATAAGGAATCAACTTCTCAGACATACTTGCAAACAACTTTCTTGCCATCCAAATGTCACAAAATCAAGCTAAGTCTAATGACTATGAATTCACACACAGTCACATGAATCCTGTCAGACATTTTTATTTTTCAGAGTCTGATAATGAGAAGACAGAAGGTTTTTCATAGTGTGTCCAACTTCCCGTATCTAATCACATCAAAAAATGAATAGTCTGAGAAAATAATTTTATTTTGACTCCAAAAATCCCTTTACGATTTTGATTTTGGTCAAAGGTATTGCAAGTTGCTTTTGGTGTGCATATTGTTTTCCTCATTATAAAGTTTTGATATAAGAGCAATCTGATTTTTCTTTTCCTCAGGCTGATTGGTAAGTCTCTTTTTCTGAGCATTGATCTCTGAGAACCATACTGGAGAATTCATTATTTTTGACAATATATATATAAATATAAAAGATTGGAATATGTTTCACTACTTATATTCATGTTTCAAAGAGTAGATCCATTCAAGATGCACTTCTTAGCTATTCTTTTTTTTGTAGGAAAGCATAATATGTTTGTGGTTAAATATCCTCAGAAGATTCCTCCTCTTCTTTTTTTATAGCATTGTTTCATATTTCCCACAGCTATGAAAGACCACACAAATAAAATACTTCTAAAAAAATGCACAGCACAGTATCACAGAAATTATCTTTGTTAATTTGAGCACATAACAGTTGTCAAACTTGGTATTAAATTTTAATGTGAGCTACTCACTTTTTTTTTTTCTCTTGTCTTCAAGAAGAAAAGAAGATGATGCTTTGTTTTAAAAATTAAACAGGATATGCCAGTAACAGTTTGTGTTGCTCTTGTATTTTGTTTATGAAAGCAAAATTCTTCTGTAATCCAGGAGAAAAAAATGTAGTTATTTACCTAAGAAAAAAGTCTTTACACTAAATTCATATGCTTGGTGATTTATACAGCAGAATAAGTACTGTAAAAACCCCCAAGTATATTCGTATTTTTTTAAAAAAAATTACCCTAGCTGTGACCGTATTCTTTTTATATCCTGTTTCTAAGAATACTCCAGCAACATTTTCTTCTAGAAGAAAAGTATAAAAATAGACAAATGTTAGCATGACTATTTCAGAATGTGTGTGGAAAAAAATTATTTCATTTTATAAGCTTTTTTATATAAAATACATTTCCCAGACTCTTCCCAGAAATACATAGGCATATGGTTTTTCTCATTGTTTTTGAAATTTATACTTAGGGAGATGAGAAATACTTGAAAGTAGTAAATTACTTTTAAGTTTCATTCACTTCTTAGAAAGCTATAACTTAAGGCATCAGATTAATTCCATATATGTAGATAAATCAGAACACAGATGATACTCTATTGGAAGGGATAAACCATGGAAACAAGGTGTCACATGAAATATTTGCCTTCCATTCAAAGTTAATTTAATTCTGAAACTTTAAGTCTCGTAATGGACTTGTAAAGAAGATATGACTTAAGGTTTCTTAAAGAAAAAATACTCAGTACTTAAGTCTTTTCAGAATTTCAGAATTTTGAGCAGGTAAAAAAATTATATAAGTTTTTATTGCTAGTTTTTTTCATCTAATAATTAGAAAATTGCCCACTTAAAAGGAACATAGGATCTTCTTTAAATTCATGATTGGTGACATCCAGGTTTTTTATATTTCTGGCATTTTTATCACTGTGGTCTGCTTTAAATAAAGTTATTCTGTTGGCTAGCAAATTCATTCTGGCTGTAGTCAGTGATACCAGGGCAAGCTTAGGCCAAGACTGAAATTATATAACAGAATTTGTCTGGGGCCTTGTCAGTACCTGCTCATTAGTTTTCATCCAAAAACTTCATAACTATTGAAGTCAACAGAAAATCTTCTGATATACCTTGCCTACATCTCTGAGAATGGAGACTCTGTATTTTTCTGGAAATCATGGCTGCATTGAGAAATGAAGGAGTTGATGGTGAGAAATCTGTCAGTACCTTGTTCTGGATAGTCAACACATTCTTTAACAGAGATTCACTTCCCTGATAAGTTTGTTACTTTTCCTGGTAGATCATTCCATTTTTATCACGTACAAGCAGTAATAAAAAATATTTTCTAGAAGTCATAGAAGTAGCTAAACTATATGTTCATTAATATTTTTTTATACATCCTATATTTGTGCTAGACTTCAGTTCTTATATTCTTGGAAATGAGCTATTAATTTGTACATTGTGACAGAAATTATCACTCTCTCAGAGCAAATAACTTTAGCAATTCTCTTTCTTGTTATGTTTAGGTGTCGCTACCATTCAGACTTCTCTCTATTGCTGTTTTTTTAGTTTTCTCCTTCCTTCCTTCCTTCCTTCCTTCCTTCCTTCCTTCCTTCCTTCCTTCCTTCCT
>VZUI01083250.1:0-11577 GCA_013401135.1 Cettia cetti
TGTGGATGTTTCAGGAGATGAAAACTCCTTGTTCCTGCACAACTGGACGATTTCCCTGTTGGGAAGAGGGGACAGAGGTTTATTTTATCAATATTTCCCCATCTCCTAAATTGAAATTCTCATTCAAAACCTCAGTGTTTGAGTCCTGAGCAGGTGGGCTCTGACTGTTGGGAAGAGGGGACAGAGATGCATTTTATCAAAGTTTCCCCATCTCCTAAATTGAAATTGTCATTTAAAACCTCAGTGTTTGAGTCCTGAGCAGGTGGGCTCTGACTGTGGAGCACCATTCCCATTTCCAGAGGGATTTTTGCCCATCCCACACCTCTCCCACTGCTCTTGGGTGTTTTTGTACCTCAGGTGCTCTCACAATTTGCCATATTTTGGAGAGATTTGGAGATTATTTTTTATCCAGCTGCCTTTGGAGATCTGTCCTGATTCTTTTCCTGTCTGGAAGCAGGAATTGGGATTCCTCCCACAGCACAGGGAGAGGGAGGACAGGGGAAGCGTCACCTGAAATGGAAAAAAATCAAATTTCAGGCTCAGTTTTGGGTGTTGTTGGGATGGAAAAATTGGAGTTTTCCAGGGTGGAGAACTGAGAATCCTCTTGGAGCAGGGATGGGGAGAGGGCAGAGTTAATGTGACCTCCAGCACGTGGAATTGTCCTCATCAATACTCTCATTTCCCCTCTAATATCGTAAATATTCTGAGTGCTAATTGCAAAAAACCCAACGAAGTAATCCATCACTTTTGGGGAAATTGCCTGGATAGACAGAAAAAAAACAAACCCCACTGCTCCCTGTGCTGCTTTTCTTACTCCTGTTTTATTGTCTCTACTTAATGAACTGGCAAATAAATTACAAAAATATGGTTTATAAGCCCATTCCCTATTAATTCCATATTTGCTGCAACGGGGTTGCATTTTGGTCATTAATGAATCAAGGAGATGGAAAAGCCTGGGAATTTAATTGCACAATTACCATTGCTGTTACATTTGTTTTAAGGATGTGACAAAGTTAATGGATGTTTTATTTATTTATTTCAAGTGAACTTCAAGTTAATATTTGCAAGGGGTTTTTAACAAAATATTTATTTTATTTTGTTTTATTTCCTCTCTCTGGCTTCTTCTTTTTTAAATTATTATTCATCTCTTGAACAGAAAAGGAGATTAATTATATCTACATATCTCTAGATTCTAATTATTTCTGTATATTTCTATATTTATCATTTTCTGGATAAACTTTAAACACTTCATCCATTTCCTCCTTTGAAGCTTCCCTAATGAAACAAATTCTTAAAATGGGGCTTTGAAAAAACTTCCCTGCTGAAGAAAATAAGGATTCACCAAGGAAGGAAACACTTCCCATTAATCCAGGGTGTGGAGGGGATATTATTGTTATTAATTCCAGTAATTAGGAGGAAAACATAACAAATTACTCCTAATAAGCCTTTCAGACAGGATTTTCTTTTAATCTCCAGGCTCATTTATATTTATTTTTATATTTTCACCAGCTGAACTTGGCACTATCTGCACACTCTGCAGTGACCTTTATTTGTTTGCTGACAGACACAACCCAGAGGTTGAAATCCAAATAATTTGGGGTTAATTCATTTTTATTTAACAGTCAGGACAAAATAAGAGGCAAAAGTACTTTTATTTTTTCAGTTTGTGGATGGATTTCCGCTCTCTCCATGCATTTCTTCCTTAATTGTTCTAAATGTGGGAATATTTGTGATAAAAGACAAAGAACATTTTTTTCAAGAACATTTTTAACTCCACACCAGCCCTTTTCAGTAACTTTGGCACCTCAAAATGATCTCTAAAAGTGACATTTTTGGGAATTTCCTCCTCTTGCTGGTTCCAGGAGCATTTTGGAGGATGGAGAATCCTCCAGAATTCTGAACCAGACGCTCCAGCTGCGGCTTTAACACACCTGGAAATTTCATTTATTTCATTTTTGTGGGAGCTGCAGTTCATCCAACCCGGGCAATCTTCCTCCCAAAGAGGATTTTCAAGCCTAAATCTTTGTCAAAACTCGGCTGGGATTTAATTATTTTAATTTTATTATTTCTTTTGAGAGGGAGAGAAGGGGAAACTTGAGACAATTGTAGAAGACATTGGAAAGAAAATTTCCAAAATACCCCAAATTTCCACAGTAGGGAATTTTCATTTTTCTCTTTGGGATTTTAAAATCCCACTTTTGGAAATGGGCTGTGATTTCTCCCCTTGGTTTTTTTGGCAGTTTCCATTCCCTTTATGGCTCCTGAGTTTAAACATAACAAGGAATTGTTTCCTTTTTATGGTTTAAATCCTTTTATGGAATAAATAATTCGCTGAAAAACCCTTTTTTGGAAGTTAAAACCAGCACAGGGAAAGGAACCTTGAGTTCCCACTTTCCAGTTCTTGCCTTAATCAGCAATTATTTATTTTACCTCTCTTTTCTCACATATAATGACAGAATTTTTAAGTATCTTTAATATTTATTTTTTTCAGAGCTGCAAAAATTCCTTGCAGGGCTGCCCAGGTGTGTGTTCACAACCCAATATCATCCAGCTGCTGCTGCTAACTCAGATTTTCCCTGGGTTTAGTTCTTTTCCTTTGGGCAGCTTTTCTTTTCTGTCTCTTTGGGTCAGTTTTAGGTCAAGATTTGACCATAATTTTTTCTTTTTTTTCTGTGCATCACAGTAAAAAAGAAAACATTTTCCTCCTGGTTCTACTGAACAGGAGATTCCAGAGCTGACCTGGAATATTTAAAAAATCAACTTCACCTTGAACTCCACAGTGTGAGCTGCTCCTGCTGTTCCTTACAATGTGAATTTTGCCTCCTGCTCTCTCTTACATTTTTCCCTGTTATTTATTTATAAGGCAGAATTCAATATTTTCTCTTGTTCCACTTACTCAACCTCCTCCTTTTCTTCTCCGTGTTCCACCAAAACTCTTCTAAATTCAGAGCTTTGTTCCCAAACCTGCAGCTGCCTCTTTCTCCCATTCCAGGAATCACCTGAGCACCTCATTTTTTATTTTTATTATTTTTTTTTTAGCATTCTGCAAAGAATGGCATGGCTAGAAAACCTCTGGAACAACTTGGAAAGAGTTAATGTGTGGTCACAGCTGCCAAGGCTGAGCCATCTGCTGGGCTCCAAGTTGATTAAGTATCACTGCTTTTAAATTAATAAGGGCTCTGTTAGAAGAGTAATTGGAAGTTGCATAAAATACGGATTTAGGACTTTGGGTGGAAATAATAGAGCGTGTATTTGATAAGAGCTTTGGAGTATTTCTATAAAAAGTTCCACTTTTGTGATTACTGCAGCACTAAAATCTGGAATGTTTGCGGTCTAATCCCATCTAAAGATTAGGATTAGCGGCACAGTTTGATTTCCTGAAGCCCAGCCCAGGTTTTTGCATTTTTCAGCACCGCAGCGGCAGCTTCGCCCTTCGGGGGGAGTTCCAAGCCCCGGGAGAGGCAGGAATTCCCTCCGGTGGTTCCAGCTGGGAAAGGCTCGGCCGGGATCCCTCAGCACCAGGGACAGCGGCGGGAAGGGAAGCGAGCCAACAGGAAATTTCTGTTTAGACTCTCCCAATATTCCCAAATTCCCAAACTCTCCCAAATTCCGAAGATTTTAAAAAATAAATTCTGCTCTTTCATTGCCCGGAAGAGGAGAGGATTGATCAGATCCAGGACTGGCTGCTCTCCTTTTGCTCCGATTGTTTCTTACCTGAATGGAGCCACACTTGATTTTAAAATAAATTTTATTTATTTATATATATATATATAAATACATATATGTATATAATATTTTTATGATTTTTTTAAAATTAAGATTTAAAAGTAAATGCTGCTCTTCCATTGTCCAGAAGAGGAGAGAAATGATCAGATCCAGGACTGGCTGCTCTCCTTTTGCTCTGATTGTTTCTTAACTAAATGGAGCCATATTTGATTTTAAAATACATTATATATATACACACACATATATATATATAAATAATTTTATTTCTTTTTAAATATAAATAAATAAATATTTTTTAAAATTAAGATTTAAAAATCAATTCTGCTCTTCCATTTCTCGGAAGAGGAGAGGATTGATCAGATTCAGGACTGGCTGCTCTCCTTTTGCTCTGATTGTTTCTTAATTGAATGAAGCCACACTTGATTTTAAAATACATTTTATATATATATAATTTTATTTCTTTTTAAATATAAATAAATAATTTTTAAAAAATATATTATAATTTTATTTCTTTTTAAATATAAATAAATAATTTTTTTTAAAAAAATTAAGATTTAAAAATCAATTCTGCTCTTCCATTGCTCGGAAGAGGAGAGGATTGATCAGATTCAGGACTGGCTGCTCTCCTTTTGCTTTGATTGTTTCTTAGCTAAATGGAGCCATACTTGATTTTAAAATACATTTTATTTATTTATTTATTTATTTATTAATACAAATATATATATATAGTATTTTTATGATTTTTTTTGTTTTATTTTTAATTTTTTTAAATTAAGATTTAAAGTAAATTCTGCTCATCCATTGCCCAGAAGAGGAGAGGATTGACCAGATCCAGGACTGGCTGCTCTCTTTTTGCTCTGATTGTTTCTTAATTGAATGGAGCCACACTTGTTTCGGTTTTTTTGTTTTGTTTTGTTTTTTTCTCCTGTTAAGAAGTTTTAATTGTACCACAAGCATTTAGGGGGTGTGGAGATGGATTTTTGTTTTATTGGAGGCTCTTTAGGAGTGGAGGAGGAAATAACATCGTTCCCTCCTTTCTGTGCCTTTAATTTGACACACAAAGAAATCAGTGGCCGTTGTTAATTGTTGTTAATTGGTATTGAGGCTTGATCTGAGTCGATTCGTTTGGAATTCAGGATTAAATAATTGAAATAACTTCTGACAACACCGCTGCTCTGAAAGGCTCTCCCTTGTAAATCACTCCCAGTGAATTATTTATGAGACAATTTCATAGGGAGAGCTTCAAAAACCCCTCCAGGCAAGAAGAAAATGATCTTCAGTGTTCCAGTCACAATTTATTTGGATTTTTGGCTGCTTTTCCTCCTCGGGGAGCTTTGGGAGCTCCTGCCAAGGGACTGGAGGAGCCAATTCCCTGCACTGGGACAAACTGGGGAGTTTTTCCCCAAAAAATTGACACAAAGATTGCAGGGCAAACCAACTCCCCTGCTCCGTTTGTTTATTTTTAATTATTTTAGAGGACGAAGGAGCCACTCCATTGTACTGGGCCAAACTGGGGAGTTTTTCCCCCAAAAATTCACACAAAGATTGCAGGGCACTGCACAAACTAACTCCCCTGCCTTGTTTGCTTGTTTATTTTGAATTATTTCAGAGGACTGGAGGAGACACTCCCTTGTACTTGGACAAACTGGGGAGTTTTTCCCCAAAAAACTCACACAAAGATTGCAGGGCAAACCAGCTTCTCTGCTTTGTTTTTTGTTTATTTTTAATTATTTTAGAGGACAGAAGGAGCCACTCCCTTGTACTGGGCCAAACTGGGGAGCTTCCCCCCCAAAAATTGCCACGGGAATTGCAGAGCACTGCACAAACCAACTCCCCTGCCTTGTTTGCTTGTTTGTTTTTAATTATTTCACCTCCCCATCGTGTGATTTTTGATAAAGGAATGCCTTTTCCAGCCTGTTCTGTTCTCTCATGTGGGTGTTTGAGTGTAAACTCGGCAAAACTCCACAGAAAATCAGTTTATTTCTGTGGGAGAAGGAGAAAAAAACCCCAAAGTTAAGTACTTCAAGGGGTTCTGAGTGAGTTCCTGCTCCAATCCCTGGGAAGGGACTGAGGAATCCCAGCCCTGAGCCAAGGGATTCCCACAGGATTGGGGTGCTCTGCTCCTCCCCTTGCTCTTCTCCAGCAAATTCAACTTTTTTATGGGATTTCTGCAAATTATTGCACTGGGCTGTGCCCTAATTTTGTTCACTTGCACCTTAGAGAGGGGAAGAAAAATAAAAAAATCACCGAAATGGCAATGCAGAGTCAGAGCCCCTGGATCCCTGGCAGTGTCCCAGGCCAGGCTGGAGCGCCCTGGGATAATTGAAAATGTCCCTGCCCATGGCACAGGTGGCACTGGGTGGGATTTCAGGTCCTTCCCACCCAAACTATCCCAGAATTCTGACATTTCTGCCTCTCACAAGAGCTCAGGGTCCTCGTGCTCTGCATCTGGTCAATGTTTTCATCTTTAAAACCAACACCAGCCTTCAAATGAATGTCCAACAGCCCCAGAAGGCCTCCAGAGCTGTTCACCCCTCAGCAGCAGGAGCGGTTCCGTGTCCCAGCTGTGGCTGGGGCAGGATCTGGGTCACCTTCACTCCCCCAGTGCCAGAACTGAACAAAACCCAACTGAGCACGGGAGGAAAACGAGCACATCCCAGGCTGGGGGCTGGAATCTGGGAAGGGCTGCTCAAACCAGCCTGGAAAATCAAGTTTGTCCTTCATGAGCTGCCTATAAACGCCTGTATTTTGTATGGGCTGGCACTGGATGGTTTTTAAGGTCCTTCCCCACCCAACCATCCCATAATTCCTGTAAATACACTGAGTTTTCCAGCTGCTGCTTAACTGGAGCCTGAATCTCCAGGCTCTGTTAGGAACCCCTGCAATAATTTGTAGATTCTTTGTTATTTTACCATCTCAGTTACCTCAGAAGATTCATCTTCTGTTCCTCGTGACCTGGCTCTCAGGAGGAATCTCCAAATTCCTAAATGTCTGTGTTCATTTCCCTGCACCCCCTGGAATTCTGAGCCTGCACACAGAAATGTGGAAACCTTGTTTTGGTGTTCTTTTATGCCTTTAGGAGAATACTTTTTGTTATTTTTTTGTTTTGTTTTGTTTTGTTTTTCTTTTAGAAGAGAGGAGAATACTTGGGAATAGCAAGAAAGTCTGAACAGGGAAACTCAGCTTGTTCTGGAATTGTGTTATTCTGAGTGAGTGGAGAACCAGGCCAGGAGTGTCCTGGGAGAGGACCCAGCCTGGCTTTGGGAAGCTCTTTTTACTCTGAAAGTGCTCGTGAAACAAAGCTCCACAGCAGGGGAGAAAACTTCATCTCAAATCCACCAAAAATATTCCACGTGAGAAGGGGGAGGTTGGAAAGAAAGAATTCTATTCCTGTTTGCAGAGCTCTTTGCAGTTAAGGAGAAAGAAAAATAATTCCTGAGAGTTTTTCTGAGTGACAGCTGGGAGCTTTGGCCAGTGGCAGACTTTTTAATTTATTTATTTATAGATGGATATGGGGCTGGAAAAAATCCTTAACGTGGGGCTGGGGCAAACAAAACTGCTTTGAAAGGAGGCTGAGGCAGAATCCCAGGAAGTCAAGGGGCCTTTGAGGGTGAAATTCATTTTTTGTCACCTTGGGGGATTTTATTGCTGACCTTTAGGAGAGGGAACAGGGAAAGAGGAAACCCCAGTGCCCTTGGCTGGGAATTTCCCCTCCTGGGAGGATGTGCAGGGAAGTTGTTGGCATTTAACTCCCCTCTGCTGTGCAGGTTTGGAAGGGCTTTTCAAATGGAAAAGCCAAAACCCAAAAGTTTTTCCTTTTCCCTATCCCTTTTAAGCAAAAAAACGCCTACTTTTCCTTTATTCCAACTTAAAACCATTGCCCAAATGCTGCCAAGGTGGCTCAGCTTTAATAATTTGGCTTTTCTGGAAGTCAACAGGAGCTCCAGGTTAAGGGATTTCCAGGGACTCGTCTTACCCATCTTAACTGAATAAATTTTATTTGAAGGTTCTGTTATGAGTTTCCTCTTGCCTAAGCATGAGAGAATCTATGCAGGAAATAAGTGGTGTATAAAATAGATAATATATAATGTTTGTTCCTTATTAAACAAATGAAATAATACAATTTAAAGCTGATGTGTTTGATTTTTTAAAGTCCTAATCTTCCCTTTGGACAGAAATGACAATGCCTGTTGTGTCTGCATCCTTGGGGGCATTACAAATTTGGGGGCATTCTGAATTTCTCTGTGGGATGGGGAACAGGAATTAGCAACAAATCCCTGTTTTTTCTGAGGTCCTTTCTGCCCACCTTGGGCACTGCTCACACCCCATGGCCAGACACAACAAACAGCATTTTTTTACCATTTTTCAGCTGCTTAAACCATTTTTTACAGCATTGGACACCCCAGTGTGTTGGTAATACCCTCAAAGCCAAGCTCAGTTCCACACTTGGAGCACATTTGTCTCACGGAAGGAAAATTGTTGTCATCTCCCCTTCTCCCTTTTTCAGTTTAAGACGTAAATTGTCATTTTTCCATCCCCCTGTCGTGACAAGGATGTGCTCAAAATGGGCACCAGCACACCTGGAATAATCCTCTGCTGGAATTGAATCCCAGTTTTTGGGATGTGAATGTCTGAGCCCTGCCCGCTGTGGTTTTAAAATAGCCAATTACAGCAGAATAAAGGCTGCAATAAATAAAAAAATTCCTCACCCCTGGAGGGGAAAATGGGGCTGCTGAGATTGTGTTGCATCCTGTTCCACACCATAATCCCACAAAATCCCAAAAAAGTGTTCAGGGAGCTGGGCCAGGCCCTGCCTGGTGGGACTCAAACCCACCTGGGGATTGATTCTCAGATCTGGTGGGAGAACATTAATTTCCTGTGCTTTAAAGGCACCCTCTGTCTGTTTGAAAAAATGAAAAATTCTCTTTTTCAGGCATTTTCTTTTGTTGAACTTTCTTAGGCTCTGCTACGTGTTAAAAACCAACCCTAAAATCAGAGTTTTGTTCCCAGTTTGCAGCTCGTGTGTGCTCTAACTGAACTACAGTTCTTAATCCTTATGGTTAGGGTTGGTTCCTGTCAAATGTGGATGGGTTGAACACCTTTGTCTGAGAGGCTTTGGGCACCATTCTAATAGAAAACAAAAGAATATTTAAGAAATTAGTAATTCCAGGAATTCCCCTTGCCCTCAGTGGGAAATGCTGAGGAAACAAGACTGGGTGTTTCCCTCAGTTTATATGGAAATATTTTCAGGGATTTAATTAGAGAGAGAGAAAGAGGAAGAACCCCCTAATTCTGAATTTCCAACAGAAGGAGGGCAGGTAGCAAGGATTGGGGAGCTTGCTTTGCTCCTGTGGTGGATTTTGTTTCACCCCAGAACAAACACAGCCATGAGAGCTCTCCCAGGATGAGGAATTCTCATCCTGCAATGCTCTGACAGGCAAGAGAAAGCCACATTTCATTTTGTTGTTGTGTAGCAGCACTGGTCAAACATTTTATATCTTATTTTAGGTCATTTAATCCAATTAACATGCAGCTAATTTAGCGTGGCGTGAGCTGTAGCTGTGCAGCTCCAGCTTCGTTAAATCCAACATTCAGTCACTGTCCTGACACCCCAAAGAGGTTTAATCAGTCACTGATTAATTAGCACCAGCACGTCAGGCTCTAATAATTGACCAAAACCAGCTTTTTGGTGAATTTTCCACGCTCAGTGAAATGGAAAACATGGCCCTAAAAGGTCAGGGCAGATCTCAGGGGCACCTGTGGGGTTTGTGTGCCAGCTTGGCTCAGGGACACCCTGCAGCTGCACCCTCTGCTCGTTCCAGAGAGGAGTTTGTGTTTTTGGGAGGGAAACTCCCAGCTGTGAGCGGCACAAACACCGGCAGGGCCCTGGGTGTGGGACAGGAGGCTGCAGGAGCATCCCTGGCTGGTCTCTGGCAGGAACTGCTCGGAGACTGGGACCTGGAGGGGGAGATGATTCTCCAGAGCTCCCGGGTTCCTTCTCCTCCTGTGCTTCCTGATCTCCTCCTGTCCTTCCTGAGTTCCTCCTCCTGTGCTTCCTGAGTTCCTCCTCCTGTGCTTTCTGATCTCCTGTACTTCCTGAGTTCCTCCTTCTGTGTTTCCTGATCTCCTCCTGTCCTTCCTGATCTCCTCTTGTGCTTCCTGAGTTCCTTTTCTGCTTCCTGATCTCCTCCTGTCCTTCCTGATCTCCTCCTGTGTTTCCTAATCTCCTCCTGTGCTTCCTGATCTCCTCCTGTGTTTCCTGATCTCCTCCTGTCCTTCCTGATCTCCTCCTGTGTTTCCTAATCTCCTCCTGTGCTTCCTGATCTCCTCCTGTGTTTCCTGATCTCCTCCTGTCCTTCCTGATCTCCTCCTGTGTTTCCTAATCTCCTCCTGTGCTTCCTGATCTCCTCCTGTGTTTCCTGATCTCCTCCTGTCCTTCCTGATCTCCTCCTGTGTTTCCTAATCTCCTCCTGTGCTTCCTGATCTCCTCCTGTGTTTCCTGATCTCCTCCTGTCCTTCCTGATCTCCTCCTGTGTTTCCTGATCTCCTCCTGTGCTTCCCAATCTCCTTTTCTGCTTCCCGATCTCCTTTTGTCCTTCCTGATCTCCTTTTCTGCTTCCAGATCTCCTCCTGTGCTCCTGCTCTCCTCCTCCTTCCTTTGGGGTGAATTTTGCAGTGCCTGTGCAGTGTGGATGTGGAGCTGGCCTTGGGACACCCAGCACATTCCTGGGTGAGGATGGAAGGGAAGAACCAGCCCAGGGCAGTGCCGGGAGCTGTGCCAGGGAGGGAGCTGTGCCTGGGCTGGGCCTGCCTGCAGAGCAGGAGGTGCTGGGATATTCACCTGCACTGCTCCTGGGTGTGAAGGAGCCTGGAGGAGATTTCTCACACCCTGGGTGGGTCTGATCCAAGCCAGGCCTGGTTACCTGGGGTGTTCTGGTGCTGCTTTTGGCACTGGGTGACTCAGTCAGATTTTGGAAATCGTGCCGATTTGAATCCCTGCTGGAGGAATCAGAGTTTGCTTTGTTGGTTTAACTCATCAGAGAAGCTGCTGCAGCTTTCAGGTCAAGCCCCACCCACCACTGGAGATGATTTTCTTCACCCCTGTGGGACACAAGAGGATTGTTTGTATTTATTTTTATAACCACAAAGAATGATGTGTGTTTTCAACTGGAGGGCCAGTCACGCAAATGCCAATGTTTTATTTTTCCTGAACTCCCCTTAAAAAGGAGAGATTTGTCTGAACAACTCATCTGAGAACACCAACAGCACCTGCTTTTCATTCCCAGACCTCAAAAAAACTCCTCAAAGGAAGTAAATAATGTTTTATATACAACATGTGTACAGGAAATAAATAAAACAGTGAGAAGAGGAAGGGAGAGTGACCTTCCCTGAGGCCACCCAATAAATAACTTGGCAGACTGGGAGAAGAATTCCTGTCACTTGTGCTCCTTGCCAGAGACAAATATCAGAAATGACACAGTTTGGAATAGGAGCCTCAGTCCTGCACTTGACACAGGAACCAACACGGGGCTCCAGTGTCCAAAAGTGGCATTAAAAACATGCTTGGGATATAATCTAACTGGGAATGATCCTAAACTCTGAATTAAAGGGTTTGCCAGGAAGCTGTTTGGAGCCTTTGAGGTGATGGACTCCCAGTGTGTGTTTGTGTGTTTCCTTTAGGGGAAAAAAAGGTAAATAAATTGCTAATTTCCTGTGAGGTGAAGCTGCAGAAGTCTCGGGGTCTCTGCTTGCCCGAGATCAGGGTGGTTGTTGCCCTTTGTCCTTCGGAAAGCCCCGAGCTGCCCGCAGAAAAGACGAGGAGTCTCTAGATGTTCTTTTTCAAGGTTTTTT